>JASMMZ010000014.1:5567238-5628725 GCA_038502455.1 Anisogramma anomala
TACACAACGAGTTAGATAGGCAAGCGTTGCGAACAAATACTCTTATATTTTGATATTTGCCTGCTTGCTCGCGTGTATGACTACGCTAACGTGCTGTTTCGATAGAGAATATGCCATCTTTTTATTGCTCTTATAAAGCTTTTGAAATGAAGAGCGGTGTAGCTATCTAGTTGCTATTGGAAATTGACCCTTAAAATTGACATGAGATCTGCAAGTGTAACGAAACTAGCTACAACCATTACAACTAGTAAATTTACAATAGATTTAACAAAGAGAAATGAAGTTGGCACTGATAAAAATGGAAATTAGCACTAATAGGTGCAAGTTTGCATTGATAAATCCTTGATAATACATGTTCTTATAGTTAAATGGGGTTAATAAACCGTTTGTAAAGCTACCCTTCATTTTTTGATAAAATCATTCCTTTATTTTACTCATATGTAATCATTAATTTACTTTTCTTATACTTGTAATTATAATTTTATTTCCATCTATCAATATATATATATATATATATATATATAAATATACTATTGAAAGCCTTGTAATAACATTATATCTATCCATATAATAACTTGATATAAATTGATCCGAAAACAACATATAGATGTATCTGTTTATCATATAAATTTATTCAATAATGTGAAATAGATTTATAGATTAACTTTATAAAAATCCATTTGTATATTATATTAATTTACGTAATAATCTCGTATAAATCTATATGGTAATTTTTGGTATACCTTTATTATTATAACGTATAAATTTAAACAAAAGGTTGCGTAAGTTGGTATGTTAATATCATATAAGTGTATCTGTTGGTAGCACTTTACTTGTCAGCTAGGTAAGCCATCTTATTTTCTTACTAGTAAGAAAAAAAAACGTTCAAGTGTAAAGTTAATATTAAATAGTATTAAAAGAGAACTAAGTTGGGCTATTGATAGTTAGTAGCACAGATATTCATATTTCTAAACAGTTGTAAAGATTACTCTTTATGCAATTGAATAGTTAGTTCTGTTAGACAATATTGGCTGCTATTTTTAGCAGGTCAATTGCAGTGCAGTCAGTCAACTTTACTTACAGTAAAGTTGATTATATTAACTGCTGGTTGTGGTACTGCACTGCAAGTTCAGTGCAGTAGGTGCCCACTTTAAAGTGGGACATAGGCCAAAGCGTTTGGCCATATAAATTAGTATGCAGACCGGCTAGCGGTCTGCCAAACTTAGAACCTATACACATCAATGAACAATATCAACACAGCACCAGTTACTTCTACTACAGTGATTCGAATCAACTACGTTGCAACGATAAAGGCCTACTAACAAGTCCGTAAATAGTATAAGTTATAAACAGTTTCTCTTTACTTGTCTGTATTTGTTAAACGGCTAATAAAGTGGTTATTTCAGGTTTCAATAACTAGAAATGTGATTTTTCGTAAGTTATAATTAAACTATCCGTATTTGCAAACGGCTTCACTGAAATTGAATTACTAATAATATAGTTGGTTCAATTGGTTTATATGTATCGGTCGAGTTAATATTCTAATATTGGGGATTTTTCATCTTTGCTATATGGTTATCTTTGTTTATTGGAAGTAAAGTTGAATCGGTAAACTTTGTGTTACTCGATTGTTAAATTGGATACTAACATTGACTACACTGCTTTAAATTTGGATATATTGGGTTTATGATTGGTTTATGAAAGGTTAAAAAACACGGAGAAAAGATTCGTTAACACTACTTCGTCTTAGTGTAAAATATAAATACATATTTCCAAGATTCTTAATTTAAGTACATTGGGTATAAATTTATGTATATCTGTTAAACTTACGCAAATTGTAATATTTTACTATTTGGTTTCGCTAGCCGGCTAGTTAATGACGATTTGTGGCTTTATTGTTTAGAATTAAATCTTTACACAAACTTTTGAGTATTATATTAAAGGTATAAAGTATTGATACTTGTTACGTTAGATGATGATACCTTGTAAGTGTTATCAAGGTTAACATACTTTATTATCAAGGATTTTGTAAGGTTTTCTGAAGTCGGTTTTCATAAGCGTATAAAATATATTAGCGCATAGATATGGTATACAATTAGCAATATCTTTTTGTTGTTTTAAACTATAATACTTGGTGTTTTTGTTTGCATTTTATTTTTGCACCATATAGTTAGTTTATATTGGTAGGTCTTTATTGTTGTAACATAGTCGATTCGAATCACTGTGATCGAAGTAACTGGTGCTACATTGAAATCGATTGTGGTTAATGAGTTGTAAGTTCTAAGTTTGGCAGACTGTTAGTTGGTCTACACACTAATTTGTATGGCCTAACGCTTTAGCCTGTGTCACACTTTGAAGTGGGCACTTACCGTACTGCACTTGTAATACAGTCCCACAAACTATAGCCAATTTGTAGTTAGTATAATTAACTAAACTGATAGTTTAGTTAACCTTACTTTAATACATTTGACTGCTATTTCAACACTAGCGGATTTTTTGGTTTATACCTATACGCTAGCGTAACCTGCTATTAATGGGTGGTAACCTCTAAAATTCCTTCTCAATTAATAAGCCGAACCCCTATAAATTCCGATTAATCTACATCAAAATTAATATTAATTATAGCTCTTTATTTCCTATCTCTGAGCCCTTCATTCCTTAACTTCTATACGCAGGTTCTTCGTTATAAACCTATATATATTACGCATTACGCTACTTACGTACCTTTTACCAATAGTTTAACCTACTGGCATTACTATTACCACTTTTACCATTATTACTATTAGCGTTACTACACTAACAATCTTTAAGTCTACTAAGTTATCTTTATTCTTTCAGGTTAAGTACTAAATGGTCTATGTAGCCTTTCATTCGCACGGTTAACGTATTATTATCTAGAAACTTTTCCAGGGCACCATTAGACGTAGCCTTGATTATAACATCGACAATGTTATTTTTACCATTAATTTACCGGAACTTATCGATTTTCCATGTTTTGTATACCTCTCTTCAAATTATTGCGTTTATTATTAGAATTTTTTTATCAATCGTACCCAACTTCGATAAGAGTTCGTAAAAGCTCCGAAAATCTAAACATACTATTACAGGTATCGAAGGTAATCCCATATATTTACTAATAATCTTTAATATACCATTAATTAATATGCTGTTGGTAGGCCTTAGACGTTGCAACGATGTTGATTCGATTGGTTGAAGTAACAGTAGTATTGCAGTAGTCAGATGATAGATGTATTGTTCTAGGTTTGGCAGACCGCTAGCCGGTCTACACTATAAATTGTATGGCCAAGTGCTTGGTCCGTGCCTTAGAGTGAAGTGCAGCGTACTGCACTCGACTTACACCCAATGCGGTAAGTGCGCACAAAGCAATACACTTGCAGTACGGTCAACTTTACTTACAGTAAAGTTGACCTACTACACTGCATGCAATACCATTGCAATACTGTTCCAACAATGCTGATATTGAAACCAACTATTATACCGTAAACTTCTAAAGTTAATACGCTTTATATTACACATTTACACTAAACGGATATCCAATACAAAAGATTTCCAATAATATTAAGTTACCCTTTAAACTTTTTCCCATAAATAAATATCATTAAAAACCTTATTTATAAAATGAAGTCAATAATATTAGCAAATAATCTGTCAGTAAAAATTATTAACTTCGCTATCGTTAAATCTACTGAAACCATATTAGTCTCTTTTTTTAAAGACTCTAATTACTATTAATTTTTTATTTCACCTGTTAGAGTCCTTATTTTATGAATCTTATACTTAAGTCGTATTAAAAAGCTCGTACGATACCTCCAATTAACATAACGTGGTAATATAAACCATATAAACTCGTTACTTTAGAGATTTTTATAATTTTATGTTATCTGCCTTATAGATAGTCGTTCAACTCGTAATTTGCTCTTTTTAACATATGTTAATATAGATTCCGCTTTTCATCTTAACACTATACATAAGGATTGACGATTTATTAAAGTTAAATTATATATATTTAACTAAAATTTCGATTAGTTTACACTTTTAAAAGCTTAAATTCCAAACAACACGATATTTAGTCTTTCTAAAACTATTTTTTCGAAGGGAAAAAACGGTATTGTTAATTTACATACCTATGATACCGAAGTTTTTACCCTTCGTAATTAATAAACACGAGTTAAATGTTAAAATCTTTATACCTAACCGATTTTTCAAGTACGCCTAATACGTTACAAACTAATAAACGCCTATTTCTGCTAATTAATATAAAGGTTTAATATAAAATATTACCGTATACGCCGGAAACTTATCCCGTAATTATTTCGGCAATTTTGATAGTATAATCCGCTAAAAATTGATGGCAAATTACATATACTTTTACCTAATATCTTGCCTATTAAATATAAACTAACCGCTTACATTGATAGTCAAACTAGTAATGATTACAACGGTTAACCGTTAATTCATTTTTAAAATCATGGGAAATTGAATAAGGATTTAATTCTTACCTTTATTACCACATCCTTAAACTATTAGCTGTAACTTTTCGTATAATCGGTTTGTAACCTTACCTTGAACCTTGTAAATTATATTCGACTTGAAATAATTACGGTTTATCCTTCAAATTACGTCAACGAAACAATTTAAATAATTTCTCGTGTAAAAAAGCTATTAATTTCCATCTAATCTCTTTCCTTAATAGGTTTACCCGATATATTTATAGTATATTTAATACGTAACTTAAGAAAAAGTTCTCTGTGATATTATTTTCAAGATACCTACACGGTTATAAATACCCCTTTAGGCTTATAATCCTTGTCGTTATCTTCCTTTTTAATATATATCCTCTTAGATAATCCTTTACGTCGTCAACATTCTATTGACTTATTAACGATTGGCTCGGAAGGATTATATTAACTAACTCGTTTTAGTTGGGGGTTATCGACGTCAGGATCTTTATTAAACTTACAAGATCTTTTATACGAGTTAACCTATGTAATTCAGAAAGTAATAAGGCTGTTAGTAATTTTAATTATTATGGTTAGGTTAATAATACTTAAAATCTTATATAACCTATTCCGTTTACCTAGCTCTCTCTACTTAATAACTTTACTTTACGGGGGTAAAGATAATACGTTAATTATTAACATTTAGTTCTTAATATAAAGGGTGTTGTTAACCTGGTGGCGTGCTTATTCCTTCTTTATTCTTTTCAAGGTTTTATTATTTACCACGGCATATTTCTGTGTGTTTAGCGATAATAACCACTTAGTCTTCATATTTAGATTAGCCCCAAATACTAGTAAATTTTTTATAAAACCGTTAAGGTTAATAATATAGTCAAAACCTATTACCGTTATTTAAAACCGTGCCTTTTAACTTGTAAAGCTTTTAATCTTTAAAGTAAGTATATTGTATGCCTTTCGAAAAGAAGCGTAAGTACTCTCGACTTTATTAATACCCCCATAGATATTATGAAAGACCTATTTATACCAAATTCTCATCAACTTCATATCAACTTAAAACTTTATCGTAATAAATTTAATACCAGCATCGTAAACTAATACGTTCAGTGGTCTAATATATATTTCAATTTATAAAATACGTAATGATTTTCATGTTTTATTCGCCGTCATGGTTTAAAAAAACTCAACTTTATAAAAAGTTGTGATGGAGTTTATAACGTAAAGTACTTATACTCTAGGTAAAACACATCCACAAAAACATTGAAGTTAAAGTTTTAATTTTCCTTTAACGTAAATTCAAACATTAAGGGGGTTTGGAAGTATATTCGACAGTAATAGAAAAGCTGTTTAATTAACTTTAGTGCTAGAAAATTTTCATTTTCGTAACTAGCCGTTTTTCAAAACTTATAAAACTTGTCAGTCGTTCAGTAGTTAAACCTAAGATATATTTAACGAAATTCCGACTCAGTTAGGTTGAATACCATTATGTTTGGCCCTTAGAGGTAAAACTCGAGATACCCCTATTTAAGGTTAATTGGAAACCTTTTACCACCTTCAATTGAAGCCAGTTTATTAGTTTCATCGTTAACGTTAACGCCGAGGTTTTTTATATGTTTAAGACAAAGGAGGAAAGGGGTAATGGATTCCAAAATATAAAAATAACAGAACTAACGACAATTAAAATAGTCTTCGATCTCAGTAAAAAAAAGTTTTTTTTTCAAGGCTAAAGCCAACCTTCGCTTTGTCAGCATCCGTATAGTTAAGTTATATAGCCGTATTCATATCCTTTCATAATGTGACGTATTACAAATAGCGTTTTATTAAATACCGTGCTTCCCTAGTATCCTTCATAATACTTTAAAAGACCTGTTTTTCGTAACGATCTTAAATGGTAAAGAGGTATATAGAGCCAGAGTCTTTATCGTTATATCAGCAGTAAGGGTCTTTACCTATAAGGTAGTATAGGAATACGTAGTTGGCGAATTATTGCGTTACTTTTGGGCCGGTAGTATTATCTTTATATAAACCAATAACCTTAGGCTTATTTTCCTCCTCTTTAATCTCTTTTACTTTGAAGTTTTAAATTTATTCGATGTAATTCCGATAAAAAGTAGAGGGGAATTACATGTAGTATATCACTTACTTCAACTCGTATTCGACAATGGTATGGCATATTAAACAATAGATTTATTTTCCGTGAATATTTTTTTTTTAACGTTTAAAGTAAATTCTTTAATTAGTCTAAAGATTTTAAAAAAGAAGAATGCCCTTTCCTGTACGTAACTTAGTTATATCCTTAGATTCGTTCCTTCTATTAACAGTACTCACCGGGCCTTCTGTACTTACAGTTGATATAATACGCGTAAAAAGGATATTCTTCGTCAATACTAAACTTTGGAACTTAAGGGTATATATTAGTCGAATTTAAGATTCGAACCATTACAGTCGTTAACAAAAAAGTAACTAGTTAAAAAAACCTTTAGATATGGAATTAGGGTATTATAAAGAGTATTTAAACTCTTTATAACCCGTAAAAACTTGGCGGACTTGTTAGAGAAGTGTGTTTTTGCTTACTCTCACGTTTTGTATTGTTTAGTAACAAAATATTAGCTTATTAAGTGTATAATTAAGGAAATTTATTTTGCTTTCCTTCCCTTATTTATCATCTCATATGTAGAACCACTTAATTATATTTCAATCGGTATGATACTGGGAAAAATTAATATTGTATTCGAGGTAGCTTTTTAAGCTATCATATATTTCCCGAAAAAAAAAGTAATTCGTTAGGTACCGTAATTAGTAATCCTTAGCTTATACAGTAAGGATATTAGAAAAAAACGAGTTAAAACCTAGTAATTAAACCGTTATTTAATGGTACATATTAAAAAGCGGACATAATTGAACGTCAAAGAGATTATATAACTTACCGTTATACTTTTTCTTCTCTAGATCTTAACAAACGTGATAATTACCGCGTAATCCGTATTAATTATAAAGATATGTCGAGGGGGAAGGGTAATATAATAACAGTAAGGACCCTTTAAATCCTTCAACTAGTACTGGGGCTGGTACTAGTAGATAGAGTAATTATCTTTGGCTAAGTTTGAAGGGAAAAAGCTAGTGGTCATGCCCACAGTAAACTCGCGCATAAAGCCGTTTATTTCTTAATTTGACTGCTGAAACTGGACGTATTAAGGAGCCTAGGGGAAAAAAGACTTGAATGTTTCCACCGCGGGGAACTTAGTAATACTCCTCTTGGTATGAAGGGGTACGTCGAGGCTCCTATTTAATTGATTGGTGAACTTAAAGGCTTGCGGCGTGTAGGTAAATTAATTCCTTACAGCTAGTGGTATTAGACTGTTAATCTTGGGTAAAAGGGTTTAAAGAACTTATCTGGGTTTGGGTTAGTCCTTACGAACGCATGTAAGGGCATCAAGAAATGTTATTTCTAGTAATATCTTTGCCCTTAACTTTAAAGATCCATTAGAGGTTTTTATTAGTGGCGTATTCGTAGAGTATGTTTGCCAAATTGCCTTTTCTCCATTCCTTTTTAGAGAGGTTAAAGTTTCGGTTAGTGAGTGTAATCTTTGGTCTTACTTTGGCGTGTTTATTTTCCATTTTTAAATATATTTAGATTCAATTCTTTAAGGTATTTTTCAAAGTTATTATACGCTCATATGCCGCGGACGGTTTCAATGAGGTCTAAATCGAAAATATAGGAGCCAATTACTTTGGTAAAGTACTCGACTAAGGAGTCTTCATTAGGTTTGACAACCCAATTTTTTTATCGTAGTGCATTTTAAAGGCAATACCGAGAGCCATAATCGCTTTTTCCCTAGTAAGGTTAGTAACAGCATTGATTTTAGCGCGTTTTAAAGCCATAAAAATTAAAATTGAAGGGTTTATAGGAATATAGAGTAATGTAAAGGAGTGGATCATAGATTTACCGTCAAAGTTGGTTTTTGTTAGAGGTTATAGGATTTAATCGTTTTTGCGATTTGAAATTTATAGTAGGAGTACCCATAATAGTAGTATTAACTTAGCTGTTTTCCAACTTTCCGACTTAGTAATCTTTAAGACTTTTAAGCGGTTAATTTGAAAGACTTTAAAAAGATTAATAAAGATTTCTTGTTGTTTTCAATAGAGATACCGTTACTTACTTATAGACTTCCGCGAACAACTGACACAACCTATAAGTTTTTCCTACTTGCTGCCGCAAAAAAACTGACAAAACGTATAAGGGCCCTTTGCAAAAACATTTTCTCAACCCTTAACCGCCGTTTAACGGAAAGCGTAACCGGAAAATAGTCTTTTCTTCTACCTGACTTATTTTTGCTTAACCTAATAAGCACTGATAAGTGTTAGTAGGCCTTTATCGTTGCAAAGTATTCGATTCGAATCAATATGGTCGAAGTAACTAGTGATGCATTGAAATTGGTTGTGGTTGATAAGTTGTAAGTTCTAAGTTTAGTAAACAGCTAGCCGGTTTACACACTAACTTGTATAGCCTAACAATTTGGCCAGTGCCCCACCTTAAAGTGGGTACCTACTGTACTGAAATTGCAGTGCAGTCCCACAAACTATAGCCAATTTCCAGTTACTACAATCAAATAAACTGACAGTTTAGTTAACTTAACTTTACTACATTTGACTGCTATTTCAACAGTTTATTTCATTTATGTTAATGTTAATTGATCTTGTGTTTAGTGTATTTGCTACAACCAAAAAGTGTTTTTATGAAGAAAAATAGTTGAATGTTGTATGAAAACATATTATTGATAGTTGATATTATATTTATTGTTCAAAGTTTCTTTTTCGTCCATTATCACTTTAGCGTATATATATTACGGGTTGTCAATTCCTCATTCGTATTTGTAACAATCCTTCTGATTCTTTGTTCATATTTATTATTATCATTATTATTTATTTTTTAACGTATCCCTCAATACAAATAGTTTAAGTATTTATATTAATAAACTTATCCAATGCTTTGTTTGGTCTGCTCTTTGTTATTATATCAGGAATATCATTTTTGCTATTTATTTATTTGAACTTTTGAATTTATCTAGTTTCGTTTGCCTTATTGAAGGCTATTCCATCAATTATTAGTCGTTTTTAACTTATTATACTAAGTTCATAAAGATAGTCGAATATGTTTTAGGGTTTGTATAGATAATCATAAGAATAGGTGTTGGAATAACATTCAATTGGAGTACCGCTAAGTCAGTTATACTGACTATAAGTTGACTATACTGATTGCAAGTTAAGTATAGTAGAGTACACAATTAAATGTAAGGCACAAGCTTAGCAGTTGCCTATACCAATTAGTATACATATTGGTTAACGGTTTTCCAAACTTAAACGTAACAAATTATTACCTTGAATGTAATACACTAGTTATTTCGACCTCAAATCGAATCGACTACTTTGTAGAAATAAAGGATTACTAATATTGATTAGTGTTTATTAAGTTAAGTATAAATTAGTTAATTAAAAGAAAAAACTACTTTCCCCTCAATCTTTTTAATACCTTAATGGCAGGGTAAATTCTTGTAAAGTAATCCGGTTATTATACTGTTGTTTACAGGAAGTGAAGCGGAAAAAATTTAACTCTACTATTGTTTAAAGCTAATTAAAAACTATTGATATATTGTAATATTATCGACATTGTTCATTAACCTTATTTCGAAAAATGAATGTCAATATCAACTGTTAAATGTATGGGTTTTTTTAAATTCCTTAGTTTTCAGATCGAAAACGCGACTAGCATTGTTTCAAAAATGAAAGTTAATGAACGACTAATTTGATTTTATCATTAGTACTAAAATGTGCAAATAGATTAATATAAAACCCTTACAAAGACAAAAAAAATCGTTGACTGTTGGAATAGCAGTTAAATGCAGTAAAGTCAAGTTAACTAAACTATGATTTTAATTGATTGTACTTACTAAAAATTGGCTACAGTTTGTGAAACTGAACTGTAAGTGTACTATAGTAGGTTCCCAATTCAAAGTGAAGTACAGGATAAAGCATTTGGCTATACAAATTAGCGTGCAGACCAGCTATCAGTCTACCAAACTTAGAACTTACAACTCAACTAAAACCAATTTTAATACATCACTAGTTAATTCGTTCATAATGATTCGAATCGACTACGTTACAAAGATAAAGGCCTAAAAACATTGATTAGTGCTTATTCGGTTAAGTATAGATAAGATAGGTAGAAGAAAAAGTTACTTTCTGATTACGCTTTATACAATTTTAAGGTAGAGGGAAGATTTTTGCGAAGAGCTCCATTTTTCTGCATCTACTGTTTATAGGTAACAAAGATGGAGACTTTTGAAGTGCGTCTGTTATTTAGAAGTATTTGAAAAGTGGTAACGGTATTTCTATTACCGAAAACACCAAGAAATCTTTACTGGACCAGTCTTAAAAGAAAATCGGTGAGATTGACCGCTAAAAGTCTTCAATCGACAATTTATCAAACGGCTAAGTTAGTACTATTACAGACGCTACTAATATAAAAACAATTAAATCCCACGGCCTATAACTTTTAACAAACGACCTCCGACCCTACCCTTATACTAAAATTTACCCTTAATACTAAGTCCTTCCCCCTACTTCACTCTTTCCCTTCTTCTCACATTAATTTAAGTGTTAGAAATCGCTCCATCAATCGAAAAAGACCAAAAATCCGCAAGTCATAACAAGAAAGTTACGTCGAACAACTTTACGCTGAATCGCCAATTCTCCACGCTCCTATATTACCAAGTCCCCACGCTACCAAACCGCTACCAAGCCCATTACAAAGCCTTACACCAGTCAAAACGTTAAGATAGCTACCGAAAACGCTAAAATGAACATTGTGGAGGACCTTGTTAGGAAGAAAGAAATAAAAAGCCTCGGACCTACGTTCGTTAAGTACTTTAATAACGATTTCTGATTCACGGACGCCGATAAAAACTTTACTCTAGAATATCTAACCAATTACGTTAGCCGCTTCCTTTTCGAAGTCGACCATGATGACCAGGTCTTTGGTATAAAGGCTTACGATAACTACGTCGAGATTTTTAAAGATTGGAGCTTAAATATATGAAAGAAGATAGATAAACTTGTAAAGCTTAAGCTAAGGGGTAAATTACATAAACGAGGTATCGTACTATCATTGAAGCTTGGTAAGGAAAGAGGGAACCTCGCCGAGATATTGTACGAATACGCTACTGATAAAGACCTCTAATGGGTATAAGAAGAAAAAAGAAAAGAGATTGCTAGAGATAACATCCCTTAAAAACCTCGGACGCATTTCTGAGGTTACGCACAAGTTTGAACAATGGTTTTAGACACTTTTACATAAGGCTTTCAAAGTATTAATATTACTAGCTGTAAAAAATCAATTAACCTATGCGTTGTAAGCATTTAAGTCTTCGAATTAATTAAGCATGAACTTCGAAGTCTTTTAACACTATTAAGAGGATTATAACCAAGTCTCACGCGGCGAAAACTCTTAAGTCCCTTTCCCCCAAGCTCCTTAGCATGTCCAGTTTTAGCAGTTAAGTTAAGGAAGGAAAGGCTTTACGCGCAGGCCGACTATAGGTACTACTACTAGTTTTTTCCCTCTAAATTCGGCTGGGGTAATTACCCTACCTGTTGGATTAGCAGTCAAATAAAGTGCAACTAATTCAACTTTACTTGCAGTAAAGTTTATTGTATATACTACAAATTGATTGTAGTCTATGGGATCTGAATACACTGCACTTCAAGTGTAGTGCAGTAGGTACCTACTTCAAAGTATGGTACAGACCAAAGGGTTTGGCCATACAAATTACTGCGCAAACTGGCTAGCAGTCTGCTAAACCTAGAACTTATAACTCAGACTTTCCAACATTAACGAAAAACTAGTTACTTCGACCACAGTAATTCGAATCGAATAATTTACAGCGATAAAAACTCACCAATACTAATCAGTGATTATTGGATTAAGCACAAATAAGCTAAGTAAAAGAAGAAACTGCTTTACGGTTACGCTCTACGTTAAACAGCGGCTAAGGTAAAGGAAAGGTTTTTGTAAAGCGTCCCTATAGTGTTGTGTCAGTTTTCGTAGTAATTTAGGAGCAAGTGTCGGTATTACTATTGAAAACACCGAGAAATCTTTATTACTTCTTTTTAAAGGCGTTGAGATTAACATTTTAAATGTATTAAAGATTACTTAGTCGGCAAGTTGATAAACGCCTAAGTTAGTATTACTATGGCTAGTATTACTACGGGTACTACTACTGCAAATCGAATAAACGACTAAGTCCCAATACCTTCAACTTATACTAACTTTGACGGCAAAACTTATAACCTACCACTTAATATCACTCTTTTTTCCCCTACACCTTTCAATTTTCATTTCGATGGCTTTAAAACGTACTAGAATTGGTACCGTTACCGATACCTCTAAGAAAAAAGAAATTACGACCTTCGGCGTTATATTTACTAAACACTATAATAAAGACTCATAGTTTACCGAAGATGTTAAAAACTTAACCCCCAAACACTGTACTAATAAAATCGGTTACTATATCTTCGATTTAGATTTCACCAAACATAATATGGAACCTATGGTACTAAACGACTTTTATGAATAGTTTAGCTCATGAACCTTAAATATATGAAAGGTAACGGATGAGTAAGCGAAAACCAGGCTAAAAGGTAAAATGATGAACAAAAGAGTCGACCTTCCCGTTAGAAAAGGGAAAAATAACACCCTTACCAACCTGTTATATAAATACGTAATAAATAAAGACTCTTAATGGGTCCGAGTAAAAGGCAAAGATATTGTTAGCGACAGTAATCTTTAACGTCATAATACATGTTTGTAAGAACCTACATAAGCCCAGATAAGTTTATCAGACCCTATAGCACGAAACTCTCAAAGTACTAGCGTCACTAGACGTAAAGAATCAATTAACTTACGCGCCATAAACCCCTAAATTTACTAGTTAATTAAGCAGAAACCTAGACATACCCTTTAATATCAAGAGGATTATTACTAAGCTCCCCATTGCGGAAACCGTTAAGTTCTCCTCCTTTAAACTCCTTAATACATTTAGTTTTAGTAATTCAACCAATGGCAAACTAACTTTATACAAAAGCCTATTATGGGTACGATTACTGGCTTTCCCCCATTAAATTTGGCTAAAAGTAACTATCCTACCTATCAATACCAACATTAGTATTAGTCGAAGGATTTAAAAGGCCCTTATGACCAGTACATTACCCTTCTTCCTAGATATGTCCATATAGTAGATATGGATTATACGGTAATTATCACATTCGTTAAGATATAGGAAGGAAGGGAAAAGTATAACGGTAAGCCATATAACCTCTTCGATATCAAGTTACGCCCGTTTTTTAATATCTACCGTCAGATAAGAGTTGAACTACCAAATTTTTACTTGTTATTTCACAATATCCTCACTGGTTAAGCCGAAAATTACTACCTCCGGTACATAACGAATTACTTTTCCTTTCGTGAAATTTATAATATCTTAAAGAGTTATTTTGGACACGATATTAATCTTATCCAATACCATACCAATTGGAATATTATTAAGTGGTTTTATATACTAGATTAAAAAAAAACGAATCGGAAAGTGAGATAAAACTTTTGAGTTAGATGTTTAACAGGTTAATATTTTATTAATAAATAATGAGAAACGTGGGAGGTAGCAAAAACACCTTACGCTAGCAGGTTTGACAAGCAGTTACGGGTTATAAGGAGTTTAAATACTCCTTCTAATGCTTTGATACCACTTGCGAAAGGTTTTTTTTGGCTAGTTACGTTTTTCGATAACAACCGTAATAACTCGAGTCTCAGACTCGATTAGTATGTATCTTTAAGCCCCTGAATTTAGTAACGATAAATAAAACCCCTTTCACATATATTAAATTGAGAGTAAATACGGAAGGCTTAGCTAATATGGTTAACGAAAGGCCCGGACCTAGAAACGTAATCAAACTAACTACGAAAAAAATATTCTTCTTTATTAAGGTCTTTAAGTCGACTAAACAAGTTTACTTGAAATACCAAAAGATACTAGATTTAGGGTAAATAATGCTATTAGTTAACAAATTACACTACTGACGAACTAAAATTAAAGTAGGTAATATATTATATACAATTCCTTTTTACTTTTAGTATACTAAACTGCAAGTTAAGTGTATTATTTTATGTAGGCTTACTGTATTGGGTGTAAGTCGAGTACAGTATGCCACACTTTACACTAGGACATGGAATAAGCAATTGACTATATAAATTATAGTGCAGAATGGCTAGCGGTCTGATAAACCTAAAACAATACATCTACCACCTAACTACTGCAATAATACTGTTACTTCGACCAATCGAATCGATAACGTTGCAACGTCCAAAGCCATACCAATAGTTTGGCTTAAACAACGTAAAAATAATTGATTTATTTACCTACTAAATTATGCTCGAATTAAATAGCAGGTTATTTAAGCTTAAAAACCCTAGATATTTACGAAACGAAATCGCTTTTGTATAAAGGTTTTATCTAGCAATAAAAGAAGCAGGATTTCCTATATTTGATTAATTAGAATGCGAGGGGTATTTAGGTACTTTACTGAAGGAAAATGATAAATATCGATTCGTTTCTGATAATATTTAAGTTTATAATTGAAAATTTATACTTTCATAATCAATATATTCATGAGACAAAATATTTGATACCCCTTTTTATGGAAACCATAACGTTTTTTTTAGGATGATGCGGCGAATGGATAAAGGATTATATATATTACGTCTGGATATTAGTATTAAATGGAGTTCATTACGTCAAATATGTAATATTCAATATGAAGGATATTTTAAAAAAATGAAAGGAAGTGGATATATTTATTAGGCGTTAGGCAATATTACCTTTAGTAAATAGCTTATATTCAACTGTGAAAATGGTACGAAGATTTGTATATTAGTATAATCGTTATTAATAAGATATAATCGGGGTTGGAAAATAATATTTAATATGTAAATATACAACCATCATGCCTTGTTACATAATTGTGAAGGGATGTTTATTTTTTACACTTTTAGTATATTCCTCGCCTTATAATCGAAAAACTTAGTCTCAATTTTTACTAAATTGTGCTTTTTTGATGTTATATTTCTTCGTTATATTTTCAATTATTGTAAGGATAATTTTGGCCTTTTGTAAAACATAAAAAATAATTTCAAATATAGGCGAAACCTGAAAATAACCCTATTGTTGGAATAGCAGTCAAATGCAGTACAGTCAAGTCAACTTTACTTGCAGTAAAGTTGATTGTACGTACTACAAATTGACTGCAGTTTGTGGAATTTGAATACACTGCACTGTAAGTGCAGTGCAGTAGGTGCCCACCTAAAAGTGGAGCACAAACCAAATCGTTTGGCCATACAAATTAGTGTGCAGACCGGATAGCGGTCTGTCAAACTTAAAACTTGAATATCAATCAACAATATCAACGCAACACAAGTTAATTCGACTACAGTAATTAGAATCGATTACCTTGCAACGATAAAGAAATATCAACACTGACCAGTTCTTATTAGTTTAAGTTCAGATTGGCCATGTAAAAGAAGAAGCTTCTTTCCGGTTACGTTTTAAGCTATACGACGATTAAGGTAAAGGAAATGTTTTTGCGAAGGGCCCTTATACGTTATGTAGCTATTCGCGGCAACAAGTAGGGAATATCTATAGGCTATGAAGATGTTCTCGGAAGTCTATAAAGAAGCAACGGTATTGCTACTGAAAAACACCAAGAAATCTTTATTAGTCCTTTTTAAAGACGTTGATATTAAGCATTTAAAAAGCCTTCAAGATTACTAAGCCGGCGAGTTGACAAACAGCTAAGTTAGTAATATTAAGGCTGTTATTACAGGTACTACTACTGTAAATTGTAAAAACGACCAGGTTTTACGATATTTAATTTATACCAACTTTGACGGAAAGCTTACGATTTAATATTCTAGACCATGTTTTTTCCCCCTTTACCTCTCACTTTTCGTTACGATAGCTTTAAAATACACCGGTATTAATAATATTAACAACCCCGACCGTAAAGAAGCAATCAAGGACCTCGGCATTATATTCGTTAGGTACTACGACGGAAAATTATGATTTACGGATCTTACTGAAGACTTTTCTATTCAATACCTTACTAACGCAATCGACCACTTTATTTTCGATTTAAACTCTAAGTGATATAACTATGAACCTGATGATTTCGGCGATTTTACTGAATGGTTTAATAAATAAAATCTACCGATGCCACAAAGGGCGAATAAACAAGTTAAAATGAGAATAAGAATTGAATTTAGTAAATAAGGGATACACCTACCCTCGAATAAAGAAAAAAAAGGTAATTTGACAAACCTAATTTATGAATACGACACCGACGAAGATCTTAGTGGACCCAAAAAAAACATGGAAAAAGGGATTATTAGCGACAGCATTCTTTAACGCTTATATACACGCTCGTAAGTACTTGCATAAACCCAAATAAATTTTTGAAACACTTTCATACAAGATCAACGATTCAATGATACTATTCGTGAAGAATCGATTAACTTATAGATGAAAAGCCTTTAAATTTACCAATTAATTAAGTAGAAACCTCGACGTACCCTTTAATACCATATGAATTATTACCAAGTCCATGGAAATCCTTAAGTATATTTACCCTAAACACCGTAGTACGTTTAGTTTTAACAGCCAAATTAAGGAAGGAATAGCTTCACGTACGAGTATATTGTTGGCACAACTACTGGTTCCCCCCCCTAACCTTTATTAGGTGTAATTATCCTGTTTACTAGTATTAGTAACCTTAGCTCCTTTCCTATTTGAGAGATTGAAAAGGTCCCTATAACTAGTATATCACCTTTCCTTTTCGAGTATTCTGATAATATATGCGGATTATACGGTAATTACCACGTTAGTTAAAATCTGGGGAGGGAAGGAAAAGTATAACGGTAAGCTGTATAATCTCCTCGACGTTAAGTTACGCCTGTTTTTTAACATTTGTTGCTCAATAAGTGTTCAATTACCAGGTTTTTACTCGTTATTTTCTAGTATCCTTACCGGTTAAACCGAATATTATTACCTTCGGTACATGGCGAATTATTCCTCCTTTCGTGAAATCTATGATAGCCTAAATGGTTACTTCAAACACAATGTTAATTTTACCTAGTATTACACCGATTAAAACATGATTAAGTGGTTTTATATACTAGATTACAAAAAAAGTCGAAAAGCGAAATGAACTTCTTTAATTAAATATTTAATAGGCTCATACTTTACTAATAAGAAATGAGGAACGTGGGAGTTAGTAAAGTTACTCTATGATAGCAGGTTCAGTAGGCCATTATGGGCTATAAAGAGTTTAAATACGCCTTTTAATGCCTTGATACCAATTGCGAAAGGTTGTTTAGCTAATTGAGTTTTTCGTTGGCGACCGTAACTATTCGAGTCTCCAACTCGTCTAGTATAGCCCTTTAAGTTTCGGAATTTAATAAAGAGAAATAAAACCATTTTTACTCATATTACATCGATCGAAGGTACGGAAGGCCCAGACCTTTACCTAAAGAGGGGGGTATTCCTTTTCCCTAAGGCTTTCAAGATGGTTAGGTAAGTTTACCTCAAAAATTGAGGAATGTTAGATTTATGGTAAATAAGCCTGATAGTTAATATATTACCCTAACGCCGAACGTAAAGCAAACCAGGTAATATATTTCATATAATTCCCCTGTACCTTTAACTGGAATTATGTTGACTAAGTTCAATAGTTGAATGGAAGTAAAGTTAAAGAGATGGAAAATAAGCCAAAATCTATAGGCTGATACGAAAATACTGGTACTGGCATCGGCTCAAAAGTAACTTAATAACTCGTTGATCACGCTTTTTTATACCATTTTAGAGGTAAAAACCCCTATTGCTAATATAAAAATAAAAAACCTAGCCTTATATACCCTTTTACTATTTAAGATCGTTATGCGAAGTAGGTTCTTTAGGGGATAATATTGGATATAGGGGCGGCACAGTATTTAATAGGAGGCTATTGGTAATACATTACGTTACAAAAGGATACTAATACTGTTACGGAATTAGAGTACATAGATATTGATAAAGCTAAGTTTGGCTTTAGCCCTGGAAAAAAACTATCTTTACTGGGATCGACGACGGTTAAGACTGTTATTAGGCCTATTGGGGTTTAAATTTTGAAATCCTTTATTCCTTTTCTCCTCGACCTTAAAGGTATAAAAACCCTCAGCGTTGACGTCAACGTTTTAACCAATAAGATAATATAAGTTAAGGCCGGTAAGAGGTTTTTAATTAAATTGAAATTAGGGTACCTTTAGATTTATCTTGAAGGGTTAAAGGACGTGGTGTTAAACCTAATAGAGGAGGAACTTCGTTAACCTTATAGTGTAATATCTAGTTACAAAAACATGAACTTATTAGCGATGAAAATAATTAAAAGACTTTAGCATCACTGTCAAATATACTCCTAATCCACTTTAAAGTTTAAATTTACGTTAAAAGAAAATTAAAGCTTTAATTCAAAACTTTTCGAAAACGTAATTTATCCAAACAGCAAGCTACTACTACACGTTATAAATTCTGCCACGATTTTTTACGGCGTTTTGTTTCTTAAAACTATTACGGTAAAGGAAATATAGGAAGTATTACGCATTTTGTGGATGAATACGTACTTTGGGCCACTAAACGTGCTAATTTACGACGTCAAAACCAACTTTGTTACGATAAAGTTTTAGAACCACGTAAAATCGATAGAAATTTAATATAAATAGGTTTTTGTGAAGGTTTATTAGGGTATTAACAAGTTCGAAAGGGCATATACCCTCCTTTGAAAGGCTTACAATATCTTTATATTGGAAATCGAAAGCTTTACAAACTATAACAACACAGCTTTAAATAACGGCAAAAGGCCATAACGATACTATTAGCCTTAAAAACTAATACCAACTTTACTGGTATTTGGAACTACCCATGTATAATGATTAAGTCGCCATTCACGTGAAACACCTGAAAACAAGCTATAATATATAACAAAGCCTTAAAAAATTGAAGAAGGAACCGGTACGCTGTTAGGTTAACGATACCCTTACTATAAGGAATGAACTTTTAAAAACAAACGTATTATCACTCCCTTTAAAGTAAAGTCTTTACGTAACTCGAGCCAGGTAAAGGTGATAGGCCGTATAAGATTTTAATTATTACCAACTTAAATGTGATAGTTGAAATTACTAACGGCTCCGTAATATTTCGAGCAATATAGGTTAAGCCGTACCAAAAACCCCTTGATTCCCTTTACGTTTGATGAAACTTCTAACGTCAATAACCTTCGAGTCGAGATGATTAGTTAATATAACCCTTTTGAACCGATTGTTAAAAAACCAATAAAACATCGACGGCGTAAACAACCACATAAAAGGAGGATACACACTAAAAAGGAGGACAGCGATAGGGAATAAAGGCTTGGTAAGTGTAATAATCACACCAAATTCCCATGAGTATATAGAAAGTGTAAGAGGGTTTATGTTATCAAGAAGATATCATAGATGCTGAGTGAATAATATCGCAACCGTGCAAGTAATGATCAAAAGCCGTGAGGCTATTCAGAATATACTGAGACTGAATACTTAGATTAACAACTGAAAAGCTATGAAGGAAATACTATCTGTGTGGTGATGACCGTGTCCTTACATCCTATGACCTTCATACTATCTTCAGTACTAGATAGTTTAGATAGCAAGATATTCAACATATCCTATATGTCTGTGCGTTAACTCTAACCCTGGGTTGCTGACATAAGAGATGTTTTTTCCCTGCCTAATGTATTGGATATCAAGCTTTTAATGGCGCAGCTGGTCGCTGGCTTGTTCTATAACCTGTCGTTGGTTCTTGGGTCATAACAATAAGGCGTATATAACGGCGTGTGTATTTTAGAAGGAAAGGTTTGACGGAGAACTTGCCTATAAGTTGCGTACCGAAGGTATTATTAATATACTGGGTAAACTTTTTAAGGAAAACGTTTAAGTGGAAATTAAGGGCCTTTTTTTACGAGGGGTTATATAATTTGTACCGTTAATATAATTTCAAAGTCAAAACGTTATTATGTTGAAGTCGAGGATAATTGACGAGGTCAAAGGTAAGATTACGGACCAGTCATACGAAAAGTTCCGGCGAATTGCTTAAGGATACGTTGATAAAAGTAAGGTCTGTATCCTTATTTAATCACCTAAAATTCAGAAGATTAACTAACGTTTAATCGTTGTAATTACTGCTAATTTGAATATTAATGTAAAAAGTTAGTTTACACTTAATTGCCGGGGTATTACGTTAGCGTACATGTAGCCTACCACCGATTTTTAACTGATTGTACTATTAAAATTGCTAAAAGAACTAAGGGATAAGTTTCGGGCCGGCACGATAATACATTATATTAAGCCTTTATATGGACTGGCTAAGGTAGACGTCCACTGGTTCCTGACGTACCAAACGTATTTTAGAAATAGGCTGGGTATAAAGACTTCAACGTTTATCACATACCTAATAATTATATAAGATAAAGACTTTGGTATCATAGGTATACAAATTAACGATACCTTTTTCCTCAAAATTATTAGGTTTATAGAAGCAAAATACCGTGCTATCGAGGAGTCAGGTCTTTAAAAATATAAATTAATCGAAACGTTAGCTAAAGGTATATAACCGAGCTTTAATAAATCGTTAATCTTCATTTATAGTGTTAAAGATAAAAACGGCACTCATATTAACCTATGTTAAAAGGGGCAAGTTACAAGCCTTACTATTATCAATAAAGCCGACAAAATTTGATTATAAAGATACCTAAAGTAGAGGGTATGTGCGGCCTATATCGTCACTTTATACTAATCGGAAATATCGTACGACATTTTAATCGCGATACAGGCACAAAATCAATAAGACGAGAACTTTAACAAGTTGAATTAGCGTATTTAGTAATAAATAGATTACTTGGAAAAAGGAATCAATATAGTTTCTGTAAATTTGACAATGGCGAAGCTAATGATTTTTACGGATGAGTTATTTGCCAATGATACTAACCTTACATTGCAAATTAATCTTAATAATATTCGTCAACGAAAATAAGTTTCAAGTGAAATTTATAATTACTGGAAACCTTATCCACTAGATATCCATCAAATACGAACGTATAACCCAGAGCGTATTGTTATTAAAAGTCTACGATATAATAACAGGATTTAATATTGGGATGATAATTTACGGCATATTAAGGATTATTATTAAATAACTAGAATTTCCTCCGATACTTATAATGGTATATATTGACTACCGAAGCTTTTAAGAATAGCTATCAAAGTTAGTTACGGCCAATAAAAAACTTCTAACAATAAACGTAATAGCTTTAAGAGAGTAATACGAAGCCCAGAAAATCGATTAACTTCTATAAATTTACGGTAAAGATAACCCCACTAAGTCTATAATCAAAGTCACGCCCAATAACTCTCTGAAAACGTTTGTAGACAGTAATACACTAACTATACGAATCGAAGATTACGTAAACCTCCCGGAACGTGACACGAAATAATATGGTAACTCTGGCAAACTGAAAGACTACCAGAGTAGTAACGTTGATGGCAATGGTGACAAAGGTGGCAATGGCAATAGTTTGAATTTATAGCAAAAGGTACGCAAATGGAAGCATACTTGATTTTCATAGATATGTGGCGAAAGATCTGTGCATGAGAATTGAGGAACGAAGGTTTTGCAGGGGTGAAGTGAAAGGGATATAAAACGCTGTAATTAAGATTAATTTCATTAAAATTGATAGGAATTGATATGGATCTGGATTATAGATTAAGAAGGGATTTCAGAAGTTGCCACCAATTTATGGCAAGCCAAGATAGCGTGTATGCACAAAATAAAAAGCCGTCAGTGTTAGAATAGCAGTGAAATGCAGTACAGTTAAGTAAATTTTACTTATAGTAAAATTAATTATACGTACTACAAATCGACTATAGTTTGTGGGATTTGAATACACTGCAATGCAAGTGTAGTGCAATAGGTGCCCACTTCAAAATAGGGCACAGGCCAAAACGTTTGGCCATATAAATTAGTGTGTAGACCGGCTAGCAGTCTTCCAAACTTAGAACTTACATATCAATCAAAAATATCAACGCAGCACCAGTTACTTCGACCAAAGGAATTCGAATCGACTACGTTGCAACGATAAAGGCCTATCAAGACCCATTTTATGAAAAATATTAAACGGATTTATTTACATTTTACCTTATGCTACGAGATATATACCTAAAAGCGTATTATAAACGATAATTTTGAAAATATCCTATATAAGTGAAATACCTAAAACAAACTTAATGAGAAAGGTTTTAAAATAAATATAATAGGTACCTAAGAAATTAGATTAACGAAAAAAATTGTTAAAATATTCGTGACAATACATCTGGTAATTTAGCAAAATATTATAATAATATTAATCCGTTTATTACAATTCTATCTCGAGACAAACGATTTTGATAAAAGAATTAGCGGCGTTATCTTCCAGTTGTATAGGTTATCGGCTGGTATTGAAACCTTAAATAAGTTGATGTTTTAAGTGAGAATTCTAGCTTTTTTCTCTCTAAAGCTTCAATGATATTAATATGTGATATACCATTACAAAAATAAAAGCGTTAATTATTGTAAAGTTTTTTTAAAGAAAATGAATAAGACCATAAGTAATTAAATTGACTTTTTTAACGAAAATTTATACTAATTCTACGGACATAATCTCAATGTTAACGAGTTTAACAATATCTATGAGGAAAATCACGTGATGAACGGATGTTTTTAAAGTATTTAACACAAGAATAATATTTCGCTTTAATTTAAATAACATAATCAAAATCGTTAATGGAACATTGAAATTTTTGGAACCAATTATTAAACTTTGAATGTCAAATATAAGATAATTAACGTAAACGATAGATTAAATACCTACTTACGAGACTAAAGATATGAAAAGATTCAGAAACGGGAATTCTATTATTTATAAAAATATTCAATCCAGTGCGAATGATGCAATCAGACGAAATAATGGAGACAGTAAAAATTGATAAAAAAAACTTATATGGAGGTATTTTAAGGTATTTTATAGGCGGCTGTAAAATAATCGAAAATTTACCGATATAAGTAAAAAAAAGAGGTAAACTACGATTAATTGTAATTCTGTATCCAGAATCGTGTATTACTAAGACGCGATTTTTTTTTTGAAAATACGCTATTTGTACAAGAAAAGATAAAGTATTCCTAGAGTTAAGGTATATTTACGATTTCCATTGGTATTAAAGAATAAACTTTACTTTTTAAAATTTGTAAAGATTATTGTAATAGCTCACGCATTACATAGATGTTAAGTAATATATTGGAATATGCGAACTATACGTATTATCCAGTACCACCAAGCCAGTTAATACCACCTACCCACCTTTAATGGCTTTAAGATTATAAAATATTATAGATATAAACTTTACGAAAAAAAAAATCTCAAAGAAACCAGCAGCGAAACCCATTTATACCTTGTGGTCGAATATTTCTTGCGATTCTTATTTTTACGAGCTACATATAAACTAATAGATGAACAGATATATAGGATATAAAAAACTATCACGGAAATCTTTAACTACCTTAAGAAATATTACTCAAATAATGCAAAATACTTTAAAATTCCGACAATAATAAAGTTCTTTGTTAAATGTACAACGAAAATAATGAATTCGCCTATATATTCAGCTGCGTCAGTAGGGTTGATTAAGGGGTTGGTAAAATTGGTGAAAAAAAGACTAAAAATGAGCTTACTAACATGAATATAAACGACTCAAGAAGTGACCTAAAACACTCGCCAATATTATAAGGGCCGTTAAAATAGATTCGTAGGAAATTTACAATATACGCCCCCGCAGGTTATATTAAAGTGATAGATAAGTCCTTAAACATCTGTTGGAAACCCAGTATTGAATATAAATCGTAAATAACTAGCGGAAATGTTTAACGAATCGTAAACAGATAAGGAGGCAATCTATGATAAATTCATCAATCGATGTGAAAATTCTCGCAACAAACATTTCAATGATGAATAAAGTGATAGATAAATGCTGAAACTGACCCTCATAAGAACAACAATTTTTAAGTAAGCGACTAGATATGGAAGACTATTTCGAAGACTCGTAATATTGAATTAAAAATATTTATAGTCAATGAAGATACAACCCTGAAAAATATTCAAACACCTACCTTTAAGTAACGATAGATACGATTGTGAGAAGTTAATGAAATCTAGTTATCGGTTTATTTTTAAATTATGAATTCTACCACCAAAAGAAAGCGAAAAACCTCTTGAGTTGATTCGCTAAAACAGTATATTCAAAAAAAGGACAACAGAGAAAAAAAACGTAGTAATAAGGAAGTGAGAATATGAAGTTTAAGAAGTGGAAGAAATGAGGAGACCAAATAACAATATTGATTCAAAGGTACTCGAATGGAATAATGATACTGATTTTCGTTAACGTTAAAAGGTTGAAAAGACTGAAAAATTAATTTGAAAGTTAGAGGAAAGGTTGAGGTTAAAAAGTTGGTAGTTTAAAAAAGGTGAAATTTGTAAGTTTATTATTGGATATAGTAATTCTTTTTATAAATTTTGTTGGTACGGGTGTAAGGCGGCAACGTAATATTGAAATGGTGTAGTATTTGAAGGCTGGAAGAAGAAGAAATTAAACTAGAAGCTAAGCTTAGCGGAGCTGACCGTAGTAACTACTGTACAGGTATTCTTACCTGTTTCTTCCCTCTATATATGTACTCTCCAAGTGATGTAAAACATGTACCCAGAACTAAAAGAAAATGTAATGTCTTTCCTGCGTAATATACGTGATAGAAGACGGAACGAGAGTTGCAAGACACGAGGCGTGAGGCGCGAGACGTGAGACATAAGACGTGAGAAGCAAGACGCGATACGCCTTACTTTTGTAAACCTTTTTCGTATGCCTTAATTAATTCCTTAAATGTTTTAAGTTTTTTTTTACAGCTTTTCATTTATTCTCTTTTCATGTATAGCCCTTTGAACAAACCAAATATTCAACTTGATTTCCTGAGCGACGATAACGATTTAAACTTTTATTTATAAATTTTTTGAATTTTTATTCGTCTTTTCTAAAGTCTTTTTGATGCTGTATGAATAAAGCCGACAAAGGTATACGATCGAAAAGATTATTTTCAAATTTATTGTAAAGTGTAATTTATTAAAAGTTGATGATGAAATGAATTCGTCAATTAGGTACAGATTTAAACGTATATATTAAGTTTCTTTTACGATTTTCTATGGTAAACGGGTTGAAATGTAACGGTAATAATTTTTTCTTGTCGATAAAGAGGTTCATAAGATTTTCCTATACGTCGCTATATATGATCTCCAACTTTAAATTTTATTTAACGGTGATCTTTATTATAATAATGTTTAGTTTCAGTAATTATTACGTTTATAATAGGTTACATATCTTTACGAAAGCATTCACTAATAAAGCGGATTTTTGCTTGTTATTAGGGTAAGGTAATATTTAGGTAATTCATTAAGGTATATAATTTAAAGCTGAATAAGAATTCGTGAGGGCAAACGTTAATAAGCCGAAATTTTTTTTTATTAATAATGAAAAAGTAGGTATATATTCGATTTATAATGATATAGGATATTAAGCGACGTGGTATTGAAAATCAAGTGTAGCCATTTGGATTTTCCTTTTAATATATTTATTTAGCTAAAGGTAATATATTGTTATTATTTTTGATTTGGTATTAAAGCCCTTTTACAAAGTTCATCAAAATAACGATTGAAACTTCACGTCGAGGTTTAAATTAATTTCCCTCAGATAATGCTCGTTTAAAAGTTAAAAATAGTAATATGAAATAGCGATTTAGTATACGGCTATATATGTAGTATAGCTTAAAAGGAGAAAAGTAAGTTTGGAAGTTTAATCGATAATAGGTATAATTACGTTAAATTCATTATAATTAGGTAATATATATGGTGTAATGGTTAATGAAACGTTTAAAAAGGCGGTGATTGAATCTATATATTAAGTATATATAGACTTTTTAGGTATCTAAATTAGGTGATGATTGTTGACTGGCTTTTAATTATCGTTTTATAATTAAGTATAACAGAAAAAATTACGATGATGTTGGAATAGAAGTCAAATGCAGTACAGTCAAGTTAACTTTACTTGCAGTACAGTTAAGTCAACTTTGCTTGCAGTAAAGTTGATTGCACGTATTGCAAATTGACTGTAGTTTGTGGGACTGCACCGCAAGTGCAGTGCAGTAGGTGCCAACTTTAAACTGGGGTATAGGCCAAAGCGTTTGGCCATATAAATTATTGTGAAGACCGGCTATCGGTCTGCCAAACTTAGAAATTACACACATCAATCAACAATATCAACGCAGCACCAGTTACTTCAACCACAGTGATTAGAATAGACTATGTTGTAACGATAAAGGCCTACTAACACTAATAAGTACTTATTAGATTAAGCATAAATTGGCTAAGTAAAAAAAAGAATATACTTTCCGGTTGTTACGTTCTACATCATCGCTAAGTTAGAGGAAAGATCCTTACGAAAGGCATCTATTAGTACTATGTTTATCCACATCGGCAGGAAAATGAGGAAAACTTTTAGATTACGTTAATCCACAAAGGCAATCTAAAACTAAGCAGTGGTATCTTTATTGAAAACCACAAAGAAATATTTATTGATCTTTTTTAAAAACATTGAGATTAACTATAAAAATTCTTAAAGTTTGGTAAGTTGGTAAACAATTAAGTTAGTATTACTGCGGGTATTACTATTGCAGAAAAATAACTAAGTTCCTATGCCAAATGGCTTCTACCACTAATAACGACCTTCAACCTTACCCTCAATACCAAATCTTTACCCTTATTTCATTTTTTTTCACACCCTAAACTACTTTAATCTTTCAAATCGCTAAGTCGCTAAGTTCCAACGGGATTTTACGCCGAAAACACTAAGTCCCTACGCTTAAAATCACTAAGTTCCTCGCCTTACACGCCATACACGCCCTGTACGTTTTATATAAAACAAAACGTCAAGATATCTACCACTAACGTTCATTTTAAAGCTATTACTAACCCTGCTAGGAAGGAAGCAATTAAAGCGTTCGAAACTACTTTTATTGAGTTTTACGAAGAAGACCTTTGGGCGCTAAATGTCGATAAAGAATTAACGGAAAAATACCTCACCAACTTCGCCGGCTACTACATCGTTAAGCACTGTAATACTGACGAACTCGATAGCGCCTTTATCAACTTTCGTAACCTTTTTAACGACTAAACCATGGATATGTAAACCTTAATTCGAAAGGGGGTAAAGATGAAGGTAAAAGAAAAACTTAAGAATAAAAGGGTTCATTTCCTAGCCTCAGTCAATATAAAACTAGTATAAAAACTCTTCGACTTAGCACAATTTGACAAATACCCTCGAAACCTACAGCCTAAAGGACAAGCTGTTAAAAAACCCCAACGTCCCTATACGTAATTCAGGGTACCTCCCCTTCACTTTTAGCTAAGTTATGCCTTTTCAAGTGCTAGCGATAAGTAACCTGTGAACCTACTCGTTATTTTAATACTTTTATATAATAGCGTGGAGTATGCCCTCAGCAGCGGTAAAGCACGTAATGTAACAGCCACCCACATAGCCAAAGGTATTAATTTTGGCGCCCTCCATTAATCAATTAAGCAAAAACCCCGCCGGTCACCTTAATATAAAATGTAATATCACCATGTTCCTCGCGACGGAAACCCTTAAGTAAATTTCCCCTAAGATTTTTAACACGTCGAATTTTAGCAACCAAATTAAAGAAAAACCGGCTTTACGTGCGAGCCTACTATGGGCACGACTAATAGCTTTTTCCCTCTAAACTTAGCCAAGGGTAACTATTCGGATTACCAATACTAATAATAACCTAAGTATTTTCCCCAGCCAAGAGATATGAAAAGTTCTTATAACCAGTACATTACCTATCCTCCTTGATGCGTTCCCATGATAGATATAAACCATACGAAAATTAATATGTTCGTTAAGATCTAAAGAGAAAAGAAAAAGTATAACGGTAAGCCGTACAACCCTGTCGACGTCAAGTTACGCCTATTCTTTAACATCTACCGCTAAATAAGGGTTAAATTGCTAGGTTTTCACCCGCTGTTTCCCAGTATCTTTACCAGCTAAGTTGAGGATTACTACCTTCGGTACCTGACGAACTATTTCTCTTTTCGCGAAATCTATAATGGCCTAAAGGACCACTTCGAATACGATGTCAATTTTACCCAATACCACATTGACTGGAATATTATTAAGTGGTCCTATATATTAAATTAGAAGAAAAAGTCGGAAATTAAGATATACCTCCTTGATTAGATGTTTGACAAGCTAATACTTTGCAATAAGTAATGGGAAACGTAGAAGCTGGCGAAAATACCCTACGCTAATAGGTACAGCCAGTAGTACGAGCTATAAAAAGTTTTAATACGCACTTTAATGCTTTAATACCACCAGCGAAAGGTTTTTTTAGCCAATTATGTTTCTCTTTGAAGACCGTAACTATTCGAGTTTCCGGCTCGACTGGTATATACCCTTAAGCTCCAGAATTAAGTGACGATGAAAAAAAAAGCCTTCCTTAGTCGTATTATATTAATCGACGGTATGGAAGGCTCGGCTAGTACAATTAACGAAAGGTTTGAGTCTTTGCTTACGAAGGAGGGTATTCTTCTTCTTTAAGGTCTTTGAACCGGCTAAGAAAATTTACCTTAAACGTAAAGAGATGTTATATTTGCGGTAAATGAAGTTATTGGTTAATATATTACATTACCGTTGAATGTAAAACAAAACAGGTAATGTATTACACGTAATTAACCTTCAATTTTAACTGGAAATTCATTGAGTAAGTTATACAGTTTAAAGGAAATAGAAATAAAGAGGAGGGAAATAAGTCAAATGCTATCGGTTAGTACGAAGATATTACTACTGGTACTAACCCGGAAGCAACGCAATAACTAACCAACTACGCCTTTTTATACCGCTTTATAGGTAAAAACCCTTACTGCCGATATAACGATAAAAACTATAGCCCTATATAAATTTTTACTATTTGAAACCGTTACGCGAAACAAATCTTTTAAGGCATTATACCGGATACAGGGGCGATACAATACTTAGCAGGAAGCTATTCTTAATACATTGCATTACGAAAGAATACTAATATTATTACAGAACTTAACTATACGGATACTAGCAAGGACAAGGTTGGTTTTTATCCCAAAAAAACTATTTTTACTAAAATCGACGACGGTTAAAACTATTATTAGCCTTGTTATTTTTCATATTTTAAAATCCCTTACCACTTTTTTCCTTTACCTAAAAAATATGAAAAAACTCGGCGTTAACAATAATATTAAAACTAACGAATGAATATAAATTAAGGTCAATAAAAGGTTTTTTCCTAGCTTTAAGTGAGGGTACCTCTGATTTCATCTTTAAAGGCTAAAATTCATGGTATTGAACCCAATGAAGGCAGAACTTCGTTAATTACATTGTAGGTTTAACTACCCAGCAACTGATAGGCTTTATAAAGTTTTAAAGGTAACTAGCTACAAAGATATGGATTTATAGGTACTAAAAGTAATTAAATGGATTGATTACCACCATTGAATATACTTCTAAGCCCCTGTAAAGTTTAAATTGACGTTGAAAAAGACTAAGACTTTAATTTGGAAATTTTGGTAAACGTATTTTACCCAAACGGTAAGTTAGTATTATATGTTATGGATTCCGCTACGATTTTTTACAACTTTAAGTTCCTTAAAAACATTACGGTAAAGGAAACATGAAAAGTATTACGTACTTTGAAAATTAATATATACCTTAGGCCATTAAACGTATTAATTTACGATACCTGTATCAATTTTCTTACTATTAAGTTTTAAGTTAATATAAAGTTAATGAGGATTTAATATAAATAGGTTTCTATTAAAGTTCACTAAGGTATTGGTAAAGTTGAAAAGGCATACGCCCTTTGACAAAGGGCTTACAATATCTTTGGATTGGAAATCGAAAACTTTATAAACTAAAAAACACGGCTTTTAATAGCGGTAAATGTTTTTAACGATATTATTAGCCTTAATAAACTTATATAGATTTTACTAGTAATTAGGGCTTACCTACGCATAATAGCTGAGTCGACATCCTTGTTAAGTACCTAGAAATGTGTTGTAACATATAGTAGAGCCTTAAAGAAGCTAAGAAAGAAATTGATACGCCGTCAAATTAACGATACCCTCAACATTAGAAATGGACTTTTAAAAATAAACGTATTATCACTCTCCCTTTAAACTAAAGTCTTTATGTAGAGCGAATCAGGCAAATGGGATAAGCCGTATAAGATCTTAAATATCACCAATTTGAATGTAATACTTAAAACTGCTAACAACCCTATAAATTTCCAAAATACATAAGTTAAGCCATATAGAAAACCCTTCGGGCCCTTTCAATATGATGAAGGTTTTAACGTAAATAATCTCTAAGCCGAGCGAATTAACTAATATAACCCTTGAGAACCGATTGTTAATAAGTTAATGGAACGTCGTCGACGTAGATAACCACCCAAAAGGATATTATACACTAAAAGAAGAAAGACGGCGATAGGGAATATAAACCCGAAAAAACGTATACAATGGCGTAGGTATTTTAAAAGGAGAATTTGAACGGATAATTTTCTTTAAGTTACGTGCCGAAGGTATTATTTATATACTAGGTAAGCATTTGAAAGAAAGTAACTAAGTGGAAATGAACGGCCTCCTATTACGGAGGTTTATATAATTTATACCGTCAACGTAATTTAAAAGTTGAAATATTATTATCTTTCAGTTAAGAATAGTTTACGAAATCAAGGTAAAACCACAATCCAACCGTACGAAAAGTTGCGGCTAATCGTTTAAGGATACGGTAATAAAGGTAAGGACTAAATCTTTACCTAATAACCTATAATTCAAAAGATTAGCCAACATTTAATCGTCATTATTGCTATTAGTTTCAATGTCAGTGTAAAAGATTAATTTACACTTAATGGCCGGGATATTACGTAAACGTATACCTAGTCTACCACCAATATTCAACGAATTGTACTGTTAGAGTTGTTGAAAAAACCAAGGGACAAGTTCCCGGCTGGTACAATAATACGTTATATTAAGACTTTATACAAACTAGCTAAGGCAGGCGTCCACTGGTTCCTAAAGTACCAAGCGTATTTCGAAAACAGGCTCTTTATAAAGATTTTCACCTTTAACCCATACCTGTTAATTATAAAAGGTAAAGACTTTAGTATCGTATGTATATAAATAAACGATACCCTTTTCCTCAGAAATATTGAGTTTATAGTGGCGAAATAACGTGTTATCAAAAAGTTAGGACTTTAAAAGTGTAATCCTATTGAAACGTTAATCGAAGGTATATAACTTAACTTTAATAAATTTTCACTTCGTATTTATAATATTAAGGCTGACAACAGCACTTACATTAGTTTATGTTAAAAGGTAGAACCTATAATTCTAAAGATTATCGACAAAACCAACAAGTCAATATTACAGAAATATTTAAAGTAAAGGGCTAATGCAGCCTATATCGCCATGTTATATTGACCGAAAGTATCATACGATCTTTTGATTGTAATATAGGTATAAAACCCACAATACGATAACTTTAAGTTAAATAAACGAATTTAATGGAAAAAAGACTAGATTGGACGAAAGCGAAATTAATAATTTTCGCGGACGGGTTATTTTTTAATAATACTGACCTCATATCATTAATTGGCTTTTTAATAATATTCGTTCACGTGGATAAGTTTACAAGAAAATTTACGATTATGGGAAACCTTGTATACTAGACATTTATTAAGTTCAAACGCGTAACACGAAGTGTATTAGCCTCGGAAGTCTACGGTATAATAGCAAGCTTTGACATCGGAATAGTAACTAACGGTATATTTAGGATTATTACTCAATAGCTGGAACTGTCACCGATACCTATGGTAATATGTACCGAATCCCAGAGCCTTTACGAATGTTTATTAAAGTTAGGTACGACTACTGAAAAATCGTTAATAATATTTGTAATAGCGTTAAGAGAGGTATATGAAATCCAGAAAATCGATAAGTTTGGATGAATTAATGGTAAAGATAACACTATAAATGCCATAACCAAAGACACCCATAATAACTCCCTAAAGAGGGTTGTAAATAATAATATGCTATTATATGAATCGAGGGATATGTAGATAGCCCGTCACGTAATGTAAAGGAACAAAGTAGCACTAACAAACTAAAAGTCCGCCAGGATAATGCTAACGATGGTAGTAGTTTAAACTATTGGTAAAAGGTATGTAAGTGGTGACGTACTTGATTTGCGTAAACCTGTAGCGAAAAATCTGTGTACGGGATTTAAGGAATGAAGGTCTCGGAAGGGTGGAGTAAAAAGGCTATAAGGGGCTGTAATTGAGGTTGATTTTACAACAAATTGATCGGAATTAATAGGGGTCTGGCTTGGGGATTAAAGAGAGATTTCATAGGTTGCTATCAATTGATAGTAGGCCATGTTAACTTGTAGTCACAAAACAAAAAACCGTCAGTATTGGAATAACAGTCAAATTCAATATAGTTAAGTCAACTTTACTTACAATAAAGTTAATTGTACGTATTACAAATTGACTATTGTTTGTGTGATTGCACTGTAGATGCAGTGCAATAGGTGTCCACTTTAAAGTGGGGCACAGAACAAAGCGTTTGGCCATACAAATTAGTGTACAAACCGGCTAGAGGTTTGACAAACTTAGAACTTATACATATCAATCAATAATATCAACGTAGTACAAGTTATTTCGACCATAGCAATTCGAATCAACTACGATGCAACGATAAAAGCCTACCAACAGATGATATATTTTTACTATTTTTTCATCGCGAAAATGTTATATATTAAGGACAATTACTATACGTTTTGGTCAAAATAGTATCTATTATTATAAGTATTTTAAAGGAAATTTGAAACGAGGTAACTCGATATTATCAGGCGTTTACTTCCTGCTTCGTCCTTGTTGTAAAGGAAGCGATTTACCAAACGAAAAGTATAGCTAATTTTAACAACGTTTACTACTTTCTCGTATTTATCGCCTTTTATAAAGTTAACTATAATAACTCGCTAAATTTCCTTTTATTTATAAGCTATTTAATATCGGAGGCGAATTTCGTCAAATAATACAGACTTACCTATTAGTAAAGTAAGGTTAACTTTGTTAAGTATTATGGAAAATCATTTTAAATTTAGTTGAATATCAACACTTTATTTAACGTTCGGATTTTCTCATTCGCTAATATTAAGAGGCTTAAAAACGTATCCGAGACCAAATTAAACTGTTTGAAAAATATATAATATCTAGGTTATATGCGTTTAAGTAAATTGCTATATTAATAAAGAGTTTATTTACTTCATTCGTGAAAGCTATATTAAAAAAAGTTCCATGAATAATTCCTATAGTAAACTCATTATCGGTAAAAACAATAATAAGATACGAGTTACCTACCAAAGTGGTCTTAAGTTGTTTTTATACCCATCGTTGAAATATTAGTTATTGTAGTATAGTACATTAACTTTACTTATAGTAAAGTTGATTATACTGACTGCAAGTTGAGTGTATTTTTTTGTGTGAGACTATTGTATTGGCTGTCAGTCAAGTACGGTATGAGCCTACTTTACACTAGAGCACGTGCTAATTAATTGGCTATATAAATTACTGTACAGACCAGCTAGTAGTCTGCCAAACTTCAAATAACACATACACTACTTGATTACGTAATACTGCTGGTACTTCGACCAATCGAATCGATAATATTATAACGTTCAAATACCTACCAATACTAATTAGTGCTTATTAGGTTAAGTACAGATAAGCTAAATTGAAGAAAAAGCTACTTTCTAGTTACGGTTTACGTTAACAACGACGGTTAGAGTAAAAGAAAGATTTTTGCGAAGGGCCTTTACTTCTGTGTAAGTCTTTAAAGCAGTTTATAGGTAGCGATGGTATCGCTATTAAAAACACTAAGAAATCTTTAACAAAGATCCTTCATAAAAACGCCGTGTTTGATTGTTAAAAGTCTTGAAGTTCGTCATGTTAATAAACAGATAAATCAGTCCTATTGTAGTTATTACTATTGTAAAAACGACTAAGTTTTACGGCTAAATAATAAATAACCTTCGACCTTAATTTATAATTACAAACGACTTTGAACTTTTCCTTTAACACTGAAGTCTAACCCCTACATTACTTTTTTCTATTTTCATAAGTCAATTTAATTGTTAAGATCGCTATACCGAGCGAAAATATTAAGTTACGCTGAAAAAGTCACGTTACACAACTTTATTCCAAATTACCAAGTTTCTACATAACCTTAAGCCAAGTCGGTAAACATCTACGTCTTATAGTAATGTTAACTTCACGCTAAACCACTGAGCCGTATATAGGCCAAGACTTGAAGATAATATCTAGTCGGAATCAAATAAATTTAATTAAAGCCTTTAGACTCTTTTTTTTAAAAAAAATTAAGATAAAGAGTTTGAGGGATTAAACATCAATGAAAACTTAGTAGGAAAACATTTAATTCGTTTTATCGGTAGTTATATCGTCGATTAAAACGGAAACAAAGACTTTAGCCATGGTTACCGTGCCTTTTGTAAATACCGTAAGTTTTTTTACCACTAGATCATTAATATGTGGAAAAAAATTGCAAAGAGTATTATGTTAAAATTAAAAGTAAAACTTAAACTTCGAGTGATTTACATACTAGAAAAAGGCTTTATTAAGCTGGTTAAAACCCTTTTAAATCTGGCTTAATTTAAGGAATATCCTTAAGACCTACACCTTAAAGGAAGATATATTACAAAATTTTAACTCTTTTATATAAGTTTTAAGGAACCTCCTCTTTAACCTTTGTTAAATTAAGACTCTTTTCGCGCTCATAATAAGGAACCGTTAACCTATTTTATAACCTAGTACCTTGATGTAAGAACGTAGAGTATGCTTTTAGCGGCAGAAGGATACGTAAAGTCGCGGCCGCCAATACAGTAAAATGAATTGACATTAGCTCTTTTTAACAGTTAATTAAATAGAATCATTAAGTTTCTTAAAATATCTAAGTTCATATTGCTCACCTGCACTTCAATCGGAATTCTTAAGCCCCTTAAAACCTTTCCACGGAAATTTTATTTATATGTACGAGCCTACTATAGGTTTTACTCAAGGACTTTACCACTCGAGTTAGGCGACTAGTAACTACAATTAATACCGTGGCTCGTAAGCCTTAAAGTTTAAATTGTAAAGAAATGCTACTAAAGACTGGGACGATTATCGCGATTTTCCTCCAAAACTTATTAAAATAGTTAACATTAATTACAAGCTTTTTATAGACTTCACTAATATGTAAAACAATGTAGATAAGTATACCAGAAAGCTTTATAACCTTTTTGACACGAAAATAATGCTCTTTCGGAACATTTATAAGTAGATGAAGGTTTTTTCTTTTAATTTTTACTTATCATTTCCTAGAATGCCTATAAGGTATACTAGGAAATATTAACTGATCTTTTAAACCCAAATAACCATCTTTCGTGCAGTTTACTATAATATAAAGAGCTACTTCGAATAAAAAGTCCACTTAGCCCAATAATATACGGATTACCTTGTATAGTAGTAATTATAGTATGGTAAGTCAATTTTACTTACAGTAAAGTTGACTATACTGACTGCAAGTTGAATGTATTGTTTTTTAGGTCAACTGTATTGACTGCAAGTAAAGTACAGTATGAATCCACTTCATACTAGGGCATAGACCAAGCAATTGACCATACAAATTACTGCGTAGATCGGCTAGTGCTTTGCCAAACCTAAATCAATACATCCACCACTTAACTACTGTAATACTACTGTTACTTCGACCAATCGAATAGACAACGATGCAACGTCTAAAGGCCCATTGATAGGTAAGGCCTACCAATACTGATTAGTGCTTATTAGGTTAAGCATATATAAGCTAAATAGAAGAAAAAGCTTCTTTTCGGTTACGCTTTACGTTAATAACGGCGGCTAGGGTAAAGGAAAGATTATTAATAAAATCCTCTATAAACTACGTTGGTTTTTACGGAAATAAGTAGAGAAAACTTCTAAGCTATATCGGTTTTTACGGTAGTTTAAAGGTAGTGATGATATTGCTATTAAAAACACTAAGAAATCTTTACGGATCATTTTTAAAGACGTTAAGATTAACTGTTATAAATCTCAAAGTTCGGCAAGTTCGCAAACGGCTAAATTAATGATAATGCGGGTGCTACTACTGCAAAAACGATTAAATCACACGGCTTACAACAAACAATCTTCAACCTTTACCTATAATAATAAACTACTTTTGACCTTACCCTTTACACCAAACCTTTATCCATACTTCTCTGTTTTCACATCTCCTACGCTAATTTAATCGCCAAGATTGATACTCCAAACGAAAACACCAAGTCGCGCTGAAAAATCCACGTCGTGCGACCCAAAAACAACTAGCTAAACTCTCACGCAACTTTACACCAAAATACTAAGCTCATACCCTTAAAGATTACCAAATCTATCGACTTAAACGCCCTACACAAGCCAGAAAATCAAAATAGCTAACGTTAGCACTCACTTGAACGCTATTACCGATCCTGTCAGCAAAAAAACAATTAAAGCCCTCGGATACCTCGTCGATAAGCACTGAAATCAAAATTTTTAAGATTAAGATGTTAATAAAACCTTAATCGAAAAGTACCCAACCAACTTTATTGGATGTTAAATACTTAAATATTACAACGGTAAAGATCCTAATGGTGATTTCCGCAAGTATCGTGAGTTTTTCGACGACTGGATAATAAACATGTAAAAGGCAACTAAAAAAACGGTTAAGTTCAAACTAAAGGCTAAATTTAAGCACCGAAAGATATACGTGTTAAAGAAAAGCTCGACCAAACTGGTAAAAACCCTCTTCAAGCTAGTTTAGCTTAAGAAATACCTTTAAGACCTACGCCCTAAAGGCAAAGGTGTTTTAAAACCTTAATACCCTTATATGCGATCCAGAGGGCTACCTCTTTACCCTTAGCTAAGTTAAACTTCTTTACGTGTTAGCGATAAGGAACCTATTAACATGCTAGGCAGTCCGGCACCTCTACGAGGTCGTGTGGATTACGATTTTAGCGGTAGCAGAGTACGTAAAATAGCAACCGCCAATACAGCTAAAGGAATTAACGTTGGCGCTTTACACAAGTTAATTAAGAAAGATCGTCAAGTCTTTCAAAACCTTCAAGACCCTACTGACCCCTAGCCATTTAATCTCCAAGTCCCCTAAAAGCTTTTCTACGGTAGGTTCGTTTATACGCGTGAGTTAACTTCAGGTCCTACCATAAGACTTTACTCCATAAATCAACCGACTGGAAATTACCCTTAACACTGTACTTCTGAGGCTCCAAAGCTTAAAGTGTAAGCAAATAATACTAATAAAGACTAGAACAACTATCGTGACTTTCCCCCAAAGCTTATTAAAATAGTTAATATTAATTATAAACTTTTTATGGATTTCTATAAGATTTGGAACGGCGTAGAGAAATATGACGGAAAGCCTTACAACCTCTTAGACACGAAGATAATACCCTTTTTGAACATTTGTAAGTAAATAAAGGTTTTGTTATAGTCCGACCCACAATGGTAAGCCAAGTGGGTACCAAATGGGATTTACCATTGAGGTGTGGAGGAAGACTAGAAGAGGCTACCGGGGCCCAACGTACAGGGCCCTTAGGCAGGGCTAATGCCCAGCCCATCACGTACCCTTACACGTGTCGTATACGAACCGTATCTTTGTTATGATCCAGACAGCGATTGGATCATGAAACGAGCCAGTATGCAACTGCGCCACTGAGAAGCCTGAAGTCAAACACATCCGGCGGGGAACATCTCTTATGTCAGCCACGATGACTAAACAAAGTCACGTGATAGGTCATGAAGGATCATAGGGATTTAAGATGATCCAAAGAACGAAGGATTATAACGATCCAGTATGATCCAATCCAGGACAGTACTGAAGACAGTATGAAGGATAAAGGATATAAGGACACGGTTAGCACCACATAGATAGTATTTCCTTCATAGCTCTTCAGTTGTCAATCTATGTATTCAGTCTACATACCTGAATAGCATAACGGGTAGTGATAATTCTACAGTACGAATAAACATCTTCTTGATATTGCACCTTTGTTACCTCTGCTACCTTACTGCTAACATAAACCATCTGATACCTTCTATTTACTTACGGGTATTTAGTGTGATCATTATAACCTTATCCGTACACGAACCGTATCCGGCCTATATTCGGAAAGCGCCTGAGCCGGACCTAGGCCGGGTGTTACCCATCCCGTTACATATACAGTTACGTAACCTATAGGCTTAATGGTCAACGGCCTAAGTCTATAATATACCCCTTTTTTACAAGATATAATAGAAGTTACGGCGCCCTTTTGAATAAATACCAAATAAGAACCATGCCCACTTAATACGCGAGTTAAACGTAAACTGGTAACATTACATTTAATATATCGTATAATGCTTTAGTCAACTTACTCTATATCGCCGGCGCCGTATAACGTATCCGTTAACGTATCGTATAAAGTTACGTTTTTACCTTTAATATCGAGTAACGCGCCCCATATAATACGTAGCTCTTACCGAATCCGGTTCGCCAGTCCTTATAAATACGGACGCTCTTACGTAGTTTTCAAAACTTCCTCTTTTTTCTTTTTATATTAACGTCTTTCCCCCTTTGTCAGTTACTATAGTCATAGCCTATTTAACTATTCTTTATATATGCCAACCAGTCATTCGCGCTAATACATCTTAGTCTTTTCCCCTAACTTATTATTATAACCGATATATACAACGGTTTTAGTTTAAGTTACGCCGCCGCCGGCGCCCTCGAAAGGAATAATAAGCCTCCTCATAAGGTATAATACCTTATTACATACTAATATCCTACCACTAATTATCTATCGTAACCGCTTCGCGTTATGAGAGATCTTTTTATCCTTGGAGATATTGAAAATAAGAATAAACTTCCTTTTCTATAAGCTAAGTATACCTATATATCGTATATTAACCGTCTTTTAAACTTTAACGTTTTTATATCCTACGTATGAATTTATCGGATATAAAGGTGTCGTATATATCAGAAGGTCTATAGCAAAGTAAACTTATAAAAAAGCCTTACGAAATGCTTAACCGCTGATTAACTCTTTTTCGTAATATATTTAGGAAATAAGGATGCTTACGGCCCTACTAGGTTTATGTATCCTTTTATGATAATCGGGTATTACGGTAAAGGATAAAGGTTCTATCCTGTCTTTCACGTGTAAACGTTTGGGAAATATCCTGGGTTATCGACCTGTTTTTACTACCGCTTTTTTTAAGCTGGTTAATTAGTTTACCCAACTTCGTAATATCGTTTGGGCATAGAGAGTTTCCACTATGCCAGCCGTGTAGGCTGTTACTCTTTTAGCTATAAGTTTACGTTACCCTTTTCTTTCGGATCCACTATTACCCTAAACCATTTCATCGCCTTCCACTATATCGCTTGTTTATAAAGACAGGACGCCCTCGGCTAACCGAGATTTGACGCGTAACGTTTTTTCTCCAACCCCCTTTAGTTACCGCCGAATACTTTTTCGTAATTTTAGCTTAAAATGCCAAAATAATATAGGCACTTAAGCTATATCTCTTATAGCGAATATGGGTTACGGTTTATAAAATGTTACGAACAACATTTAAGGCTTAACCGTACAATCTCCGATTTTATCCATATCCTATCTATAAATCTTATATAAAAACAAATTGATCGAGCCGACCGCAAACCGGCGTAAAATCGTATCCGAGCCAATTAAGTTTCCCAAGCCTAAACTAATGTATTAAAGTCTTTATTAACTCGCTCAAAGGGTTACTACCCCCGCACCGCTCCTCGTCTTATTCTTCGTTAACCGTTATCGTCGACTTTATCTAACGCCCGTACCTTTTAACGTTATCCTTTATCGTTAGCCTCCCTTAACGTCCGTCTTTCCTCGTATGATCTGCTATCGGCTTCTCCTAACACCCGCCCCTCCTCGCACTATCCGCCCTCCTTAACGTTGCCTTACGTACGTTCCGTCTCTTACCAACCCCCTTTCTCGACGCCTATCGGTTTTCACCATACCTCTCACCGTCCCTCTCCCTTAACCTCGTCTAACTTTCGGAGCCAGTTATAATAAGGCTCTTAACGTCAATAACGTCGATATTTGTTAAACCCAAATAATAATAGTAATAATAAAAAGTAAATAATTTTCGTTAAAATGTAATAGGAGCTGCCTTACGGTCAAATACGTATTCGAAATAATCAGGTAATATTTATTGACTTTACCTACAGTATTATAGCGTTCTTTAACAATAAATTCTCTTTTTCATTTGTAAATAAAATCTTCTTTTGGAGGTATAGGTGATTCTTCTCGCGTTTGTCGTTTAATATAAGCTTAACACCATCGTCGAAATACTGGGTTATCGTAAACCCGAATATCTCCCCATTCCGCTTAAAATCTATCCAGGGCTATAATATACTAATAATCTTCCAATAATTCCCATTTAGACTTATTATAATCCTTTTACTTAATTAACATATAACGAACCCCACTTTTCTCCGTCTTTATCACAAAGATATCCTATACTTTAAATTTCTTGTATTTGCTGTCCCTTGTATTGTCCATTACTAAAACTAATTCCGGGTAAATATCGGATAAAACCTACGAAAGAAATGTGTTTAAAACTATGCTTTTAATTTAGTCTACACAAAATACCGGATATTTATTAGGAATATCCAATACGATATTTAACGGGTTCGAAATACCGATTACCTGATATTAATTATAAAGGTACGAAAATTTAGCTAAACCTGATCCTTTACCATATATCGCTTCGCCGGACATTGTTAACGTTTTCCTCCGTTTTCATTTGCTATTAAATATAAGTTATTACCACTTAGGCTAATTATATCCTTTTATGTAAAGAAGACAAAAACATAATAAATCGCTTCATTAAATCGGTTAACGACTTTATATCCCTGTTTACCCTTGAGATAAGTGATATTTCGTACCTATTTACCAAACGGTTTGCGTTAAACTCGGTAACCGTCGACTTTCCGTTATTTAACGTCAACTAATAAACGGGTAAATACGAAACTTAATCGTATTACAAAAAAGCGACCACGACCTGTAAGTACTTTTAAACTTCTTAGTTTACCCGCTTAGTACCGCTATTTATTTATAGATGGTACGTCATAAATAGAAGTTATTCGATTTCTATTAGTAAATAAAATGTCGTTTAAAATACATTTACTCAATCCGAACCGCGGTTACTATTAATATAATCTAGAAATCTATAAGATCTCCATTATATATTCCGGAAGCGTTCCGCGTACGTTTTTACAATTATAAACCACATAGCTTTTCAAAATGAACTTAAAAAGAAAATTCGTAATAACTAGCAAATATCAAGGGCTACTATTAGTAATTAATAAGTCGATTATGAAGTCGACCGAAATATAGGCTTAGTACCAGTCGGAAATAGGGAAAGGTTAAAGAGGGTTTTGCCGTAAAGTACGACGAGGTTTCGTCCCGTTATATTATGTATATATTCGACATAAATGTCGAATATCAACGACCATCCCCTTTTAATAGTAATTTTGTTCAAAAACGCGAAAAAAAATGTTTTTACCCGGATAATCTATAATAAGCGAGTTGGAAGTTTACTATTATATCCTCTTTATTAATCGTTTTCAGCTCGATAATTATATACGACTACGGTAATATAATACCCCCCTTAAATTAATCCCGCAGTTTATAATTTACACGAATTGTTTTATTTTAAGTAAAAAGCACCTAACGTCCTCGGAAACCGTTAAAAAACGAACTTTATATAACGTGTTGTTCGTTACTTTTTAATTCCATGTTTCCGTTAACGTACCCAAGTTGAAAATAATGAAATTACTCGACGTTAACGGTATCGGCAATTTTAACGCGAACCGGGCCCGCGATGATGCCGCCAGCGCCTTTGTATTAAAATCCCTTAATGTTATCCCCGATAACGACCCGGATACGGGCCGGGCCCGAAGAGGTGTCTTTTTTAACGGTCCCTTAAAAGCCCCCGACCCCTCCTTAAGATATATATAGTCGTAATTTAGCAACCAAGCCTCCGTTTCGCCAAACTCCTTGACCTAACCCGCCGTAATTTGTATTATTTCAATATGTAAATCTATGAATACTACGGTTAACATAGCGATGGAAATAAGCTAAAAGATCTGCGCGAGGTGTTCCTTAACCTCAGGCTTATCTTGTAACTTGCGAATTAACGTATTCGGGAGAACGCCCTAAGTTACGGGCCTATAACACAAATAATATTAAAAAAGGGAGAAAACCTCAGCTCATCTCGCCTAGCGTTTCGAAATCAATCGTAGTATAAAAAATTCTTTAATCCTTCATAATCCGTTAAAATCGTAGACGGTATAAAGACATTACATAACTTAAAAGACAACGCTTTTAAAGAGGATACTATCGCGAGGAGTTCCTTGTCGTAAATAATATAGTTATGTTTAGTATCTATTAATCGTATGAAATAATAAGCTATTGGTTTTAGAATACTATTTCTGTTCCATTACGATAATCACCCTTTGAACGCCGTTTCCGAATAATTAGTTGCCACTATTATTAGTCGATTTTAATTCCAATGTATCAAAATCGAAGCCATAACAAAGGCATATTTTAAGGTTTGAAATACCTGTTTTTCGTGTAACGTCCAAGCCCAACGAATACCTTGCTTCGTTGAGCGGACGAAATAATCCACCAACTTAAAAAAAAATCAATAAAATTACGATAAAAGTTAGAAAAACCCAAAAAACTTCGAATCTCCCGAACCATACGTAATAATTCCTATTCGCGAATTATCCGGAATTTTTCGGAGTCGGCACAAATACCAACCTTAACTGTTACAATAAAGCCTAGGTATTTCACCTCCTTAACCACGAAATCGCACTTCTTTCAATTTAAATTTAATTTCACGTTACGAAAACTTCCTCAAACCATATGAACTTTCGCTATATAATCTTAATTAATACGTAAAAAGAGATTAAAAGGTTATTTAAGTAAGTTATAACGAAATTATCCGATATATTTTCCATTACATAATCAATATATCGTTAAAACATCTCCGGCATTTCCGCTAGTTTAAAGGGAGTCATTAACTATTTCAATTAACCCAAATCGCGTACGAAACGCTGTTAATTCCTTTTACCCGAATAATATTCGAATACGGTGGAATGTCGTTTGAATATCCAATTTCGTAAGTTATATCGCCTTCGATAACGTACGTAGGGTTTCCTTAATTAAAGGCAAAGGAAAACGGTCTTATTTCATAATTTTTTTTAATATCCGATAATCGATACAAAACCGTTACCCCCCCTCCCCCAGTTTGCGAATTAACAATACTGGCGTCGCCTTTAATAAAGAGTTCGTCCGAACTTAATCTTTATTTACCAACTTCTTAACTTATTATTGAAATTTAAAAAGTTAATTTCGTAATATCGAGTATAACGATTTTTAAGGTCCTTTTTATAAAATTTTATCTTCGTTTAATTCAATGTAAATATGGTAGTCGAGTTTCCCCTTATATAAAGGTAAGGTTATAACTTTATCTTAATCGAATAAGTCGCGAAATACATTCAATTTCGTTAAAAAACGTAACCAATCCTTTTTTTTAACCATAGTCGTCGCCGGTACTTATAAAATATACGTTATTTTACCAAGGTTTATAAAATAAGCTATTAGAAACGGGTTTCCTATACGTTATGCCTCCCGATACAAACGTTACGTTAATCCGAGGAAAATAGAACCTACTAAGCCTTATATATCTCCCATCCTAAAATGTATTAATACTACGTCAATAACTAAGTCTCCCTGACTTTAAATCACCAAACGGTTACCGCCTGCATTTAAAACCACCTATGAATATCGTATCCAGGGTATTTCAAAAATTATACTCCAAGTTATTCTAGGAATAATATATGTTAATATTAGGTTAGACTTTTTATTAATATTTATATGAAACTTAGTTATTTAGGTAATACTCTTATTTTACCATAACCATTATATCTTGTCGAAATTTCGCGGATATAATGGTGGAATTTAACTTATTCTTAACCGTTGTATTAACGCTTCGTTTATAACATAATAATGTATAGCCAAAATCGACTTAAATATTTGAAAAATGTGTATTATTGAAAAGTATAGGGATAAGGAATGGTTTCTCTTTTATGCGTGTTTTAATTAAATTAAACTCCGTTTTATTCGATGTTATAACTACGTCATTAAGGTAATATAACCCCTAAACAAAATTATGTTTAGGAGTTAAGCTTTCCTTATTGCCGTTAATAAAAAAGTTTTCTTTACCTTTTTAATTTGGGCTGTATATATTTACGTAAGAAATAAAACCGGATTGAGATCTCAGCTACGTTGAAAATAGTCAGGTAAACCATAACGTACGTAACGCCTAGAAAAAAACTTAGCTTGACGTTTTTTTATTATTTTTTACATCGCTTTATATCCCTGGTCTTAAGTATATATTGAACGGATTTATTAAGATAATCAACCTCGGTATCTACATAATTAGCCGCGATTACCACGACCCTTTAACGAAGGCGTTTAAAAAACGTGGATTTCCATTAAAATCATATTACTATCCAGTCGTTAGGCTTAAAAGGGTTCCATTAACTAACGACCAAAACACCATTTCAATTTTAAGTACTTTAACTCGTCGGAGAGTTTACAGTAATTTTTTAAGGCTACGATATAATCCATCTGGTAAATACCTGCCTTAATGAATTTTCCGCGGATATGTAGCGATATACGCAAGTATAAGTAATTGTATTTTACGACCGAAGGCCAATTTAAACCGCCTACTTAAGCTAAAAGTATTTCGAACCTAATAACGAATAATACCTATAGGTCTTTATAACTCATAACAAAACCTTCGAATTCGACTAATACTTTGTCTGCGCGATAAAGGTCGCCGAAAGTTGCTTCAATGCAATCGAAAAACTTCCCTATATTATACCTCCCCTCATTTTCTCCGGTTTAGTAATAAGCCGTAATTTCTTGCTTTACCGCCGCCGCATAATATCCCTATACATAAAAGAACGCGTACCAACCTTTTCCGATTTATAGTTTATTTGCTTTTAATATGAATTCGATCGTTTGGTGCGTCGCCGCCCACATAAAAGTAAATCCGTCAAATTGCGGTTAATTATGTTGTTTTTATCCGCCCTAAACCGGTGGAAACATAAAGCGAATCGCGGCTAATTTGGTTTCGAATTGTTAAATCTTCACGAAGACCTAAGCGAAGTCGAACGTAAGGTTGATGGGTAAAGTTGATTAACCTAGTTATTGTAATTATTTAATAATTGATACATATAACCTATGGTATTTTGTAAACGAAAGTTATCGGTATAATTCGGCCTTAAAGGGGCTGAAAGTATATTTATAAAAGTGGAAACTGGGTATTTGCCAATGGCCTATCCCGTATAATTACTTTAAAATGTAACGCCGAATTATTAACGTTTATTATCGATTCGTTCATTATAAGTATTATTCCTTCGGAAAGATAAAAAAAAACCTTAATAATATATTATAATCTGATCTATAATGGTAAACCCAGTATATACTAAATAGGATTTACTATTAAGGTATGAAGGAAGACTAAAAAAGGCTACCGTAGCCTAACATATAAGGCTCTGAGGTACGGTCAATACCCAACTCATCACGTGCCCTTATATGTGCCATGTATGAACCGTACCCTATCCATACACGGACTGTGTCCAGCCTATACCCAAACCGCGCCCGGGACGGGCTCAAGCCGAGAGGTGCCCATCTCGTTACATGAAAAGTCACGTAACCTATAGGCTCAATGCCCAACGGCTTGAGTCTATGACAGGTTTCTCCTTTTAAATTTAACTTTTTGTTCTTAGGGAATCCTTACAGGGTACGCCGGAGACTATTCCCAAAACATTTCGATCTAAGCAACCATCTTTCGCGAAGTTAACAATAGTATAAAAAGCCACTTCGAGTACGACGTTTACCTTGCATAATAACATACGGACTAGGCGACTATGAGGTGGACTACGATAATAAAGAAGAAGAAAAAGAAGGAAATACCGATAAATATACTAAACCAAACATTTAACAAGTTAATATTATGTTAGCAACTAATATAGAAAACCTACGTTAGCGAAGCCACATTTTGCGAGAAAATATAGGCAGTAGTTACGGGTATTAACGAATTCGAATACGCTCTATAACGCCTAAATAACACCTGCGAATGACTTTTTAGCTAATTACGATTTTCATTTACAATGATAATAATGCGTATACCGAATTCGCTTAATATATACCCTCAAACCGGCATTTTTCCTAACGTAAATGAAAAAGCCTTTACAGTAATTAATTACATCGATTATAAATACGGTTACGGACGACTTTGACGTCTAAAACCTAGCCTACCGACTCTAAACTAAAGGTAATAACTACGTTAACGCTAATAAGACTAAGATTTAAACGGTTTTGTAAACCGTAAGAATTATCGTCGTAATGGTAGTAAAAGATGTTATATTTATGGTAAGTTTGGCTATTAGTTCACTAGCTACCCCCAAGTTTAGCGAAACAATAAACAGATAATATACTATATCTAGTACCCTACCTCTTTTAAATAGGAATACATGAATGAAATCTAAGACTTTAAAGGAGATGAACCAATTGACAACAACTATAGCTTTAAGTAAATTAAGTGATATAAAAATACTACTTGTAACGTGGCTCATTAACTAGCCGACTATGTATTTCTATACAGCTTAGGTGGAAAAGACCTTTATCTTTGCCTTAACCAAGACCCTAATCCCTTATACACTTTTAACCTTTATGATTGTTATGTAGATCACACTTTTTAAGATATTATGTCAGATTCAAGGGAAATAAGGTACTTAGTAGGAGGTTATTCGTAATATATGATACGATAGAGGAAAAACACTACAGCCAATGAAATTGATAGTTACGATGTTAATAAGGCTAAAGTTAGCTTTGGATTAGGCGAATAACTATCGTTATTATGAATAACAGTAGTTTAAACTATTATAGGGTAGATAACGAATTATATCTTTAAGTTCCCTACTACTTTCCTTCTTTTTCTAAAGGATATAAAGATCCTAGGCATTAATATTGAGGTTAATGCAGACGATCTAGTTAAAAACGGCTAAAGGTTTCCCTTCACCTTTAAATAGAGGCACCTATGGTTTTATTTTGACGGTCCTAAGGCAGTGGTATTAAACGTAATGAAATAGGAAATACGTTAATTACATCGGCGATTTAATCATCCAACCGTTAAAAATCTATATAAAGTCTTCAAGTCTGTAAGGTATAAAAATAAGGAATACTTTACCCTAAAAGCTATGAAAAAGCTTTGCTACTACTACCTAATATATGCCTAAGCCCCCCCAAAATTTAAGGTTACATTAAAATAAGATGAGGATTTTAACTGTAAGGTTTTTATTAATATATTTCACTTGAATAACAAGCCTATCTTTTACGCCGTGAAATTTGTAACTTCTCTTTATAGGGTTTAGTTTCTAAAGTTTCTATCGAAAAAGAAGACGTAGAAAACGCTTAAGATACTATGGATTAACACGTACCTTGACCTACTTAATATCGTCGTCTATAATACCGGTACCAACTTTACGGCGGCGGAGTTTCAAAAAATTCTAAGATAATGTGTATTCAGTACAAACAGGTGTCTATACAAGCCTATTGGAGTATTAGAAAGGTTAAAAAAGCACATGCCTTACTTCACCGAGCGTATAACATCCTTACTCTAAAGATTAAAATCTTTACGGATCCAAAGACACGTTTTCAAATGGCGGTAAAAGGCCTAAACAATACTGTGGTCCTTAACGGCCTAATACTAACGTTGCTAGTCTTTAAAAAGTATCTACTCCTAACTAGTAAATCTCCTCCGTTAGTTACTATCTAAAAACAAGTTGTAGCATATAATAAAATATTAAAGAAACTGCGAAGAAAATCGGTAATCCGCCAGGTTAACGATACACTTAACACTAGGAACGGTTTTATAATAATTAATATAATTACCCTGCCGTTATAAAATAAAGTTCTCATATAACGGGAACCGGGCAAATAAAAAGGCTTATATAAGATCTTAACTATAGCCAACTTTAGAATAATTGTTAAAACTACTAACGTTTTCGTAACTTTTCGTACCACTCAAGTTAAGTCCTATATTAAGGTTACTAACGATAAAGACCCTTAAGTCAAACGACCGAGCTAATACAAACCCCCTCTACCCATTATCGATGAACCGATGAAACACCGTCGACTCAAACGACCCTCGAAAAAAAAGGAATGTTAAAGAAGAGGAATATATACCAGGTTACATTTATAATGTTACTTGTATAAGTAGAAAATAGAAGGGTAACGAAGATTTGGCATTGAAGCTTCGAGTACAAACCATTATTAAGAATGTCGGCAAACCCTTTAAGAAAAGCGATAAGGTCGAAATTGATGGCCTATTAACTCGAAGAGGTATATAATTCGTGCCGAAGGCAGATTTTAACCTTCAAGACCCAAATATTACGATCTTCAAGACGAGGATTACGAGGTTAAAGGCAAAAACACGGGGCAGCTGTACGAAAAATCTCGCCTAATCGCTCAAGGATACGGTAATAAAAGTAAAGGCTGAATCTTTACGCAATCGCTAACTATTTGGAAAATTAGTTAACGTTTAGTAATAGCTTGAGTAACAAGTTTATTGACCAAAACACAATGCAAGTTTACACTTAATAGCTGAAATATAACGTATACTTATATGTAATTAGTAATCAATATATAGCGGATTATACCACTAGAATTACTATAGGAACTACGGCCTATTTACTCTTTAGGAACGGTAATACGATATATTAAAACTTTATTCTTATTATCTAAAGCAGACGTCTATTAGTCTTGAACCTACTTATGGTACTTTAAACTACGGTTAAGTATAAAGTTTTTAATATATGATCTGTATTTTCTGGTAACATAAGGGAAGAACTTCGGCCGGGTGGGTATATAAACTAACGATACCCTGTTTCTTGAAACGACTGGTTTTTAAATATTTAAATAACAGATGATTAAAAACTTGAAGTTGTAAAACTATAATCCGGTTATGACGTTGGCGAAAAGAAGTCAACTTAACTTTAATAAATCGTTAATCCGTGTATTTAGTGTTAATACTAGCTTTAACTTTCGCCACAAAGACTAAGGTATTGATTTAGCTATAATAGATAAGACTGACGTAATTAAAGCCTAACAGTACGTAAAAAAAAGTACTTGTAATAGCTATATTACCACTTTATATCGATTGGAGGCCTTTCAAGACCTATTTATAGCAGCATAAGTATAAAACCTAAAAAATAACGACTTTGACCGGTTGAATAAGAGATTCTAGTGGTAAATTAGAAACCTAAACGAAGTGATCAATATCGTTTTAATCGATCTATTCAGGGTCAAGGTATTAATCTTTACGAATAGATATTTCATAAATAACACCGACCTTTTTTTACATATAGGCTTTCTAATAACCCTCGTTAATAAATATAAGCGGGAAGACCAGTTTAATATTATCAGTAGCTTGATTCACTAAGCCTTTGTCAAATATAAGAGGATTAAACAAAACGTGTTGGTTTTAGAGGTCTACTGTATAATAGCGGGCTTCGATATAGGTATAATAGTGTGGGAAAACCTCAACGTTATTATTAAGCAGCTAAATATTCCTCCTATACCGGTGGTAATTTGTACCGACTCAAAAGCCTATTTGAATACCTTTCGAAGCTCGGAACCACCAGAAAAAAACGCCTGATAATCGATGTAATAGTACTTCGTAGAGCCTGGAAAGGGAGGGAAATTGAGGAGTTCCAGTAAATTAATGGGAAAGATAATCCTACTAATATCATAACGAAAGCATCGTCAAATAAATCCCTTAAAAGGTTTGTAGATAATAATAGGCTAACTATACATATTGAAGGCTATGTTAATAGGTCGCCCGGAAAGCCCAGATTACGTGGTGGCGGTTAGGAATGTGCTGGAAAAATGGAAAACTGCCGGTGGATTGATAATAAAGACTTATTTGATTAATACGGCTAAAGTGGAGGCTTGCCCGGGTTTGTGGTAAAAGAACTTTTTGTAGAAGCCGATAAAATCGAACCTTGGAGCCATAGGGTAATTAGGGGTCGATTTGAGTGAAAATGGTTTCAATTCGATATAAAGGTCAATTGAAATTAAAGGGTTAGGCCAGTTAACAAAGTTATAGTTTAGTGCTTACTGGAAAAAATTAGTTAACTATACTGGCGTACGCGTACAAACTAAAAAGCTGCAAGTGTTAAAATAGTAGTAATTATAATACAGTAAGTTAACTTTACTTATAGTTAAGTTAACTATAATAATTGCATATTAAGTGTATTGTTTTGTAGTTCTACTGTATTGAACACAAGTTAAATACAGTATGACACTACTTGATACTTGGGAACAGGCTAATCAATTGGCTATATAAATTGCTGCGCAAACCGGCTAGCTGTCTGCCTAACCTAGAACAATATATCCACAACTTAGCTACTGAAACACTACTATTACTTCAACCAATCGAATCGACAACGTTGCAATGTCTAAAGGTCTATTGATAGGCAAGACCTACCAACAGAATAAGCTATTACGAGGTGGACCACAATAATGATAAAGAAAAGAGAGGAAGAATTACCAATAGATATACTAAATTATATAATTAATAAGCTTATGTTACGTTAGTAAAAAAAATTGAAAAGGCTTACATTAGCGAAGCTACACTTTACGAATAGGTACAAGTAGCTGTTACGGGCGTTAACGAGTTCAAATACGCTTTATAACGCCCAGATACTATTCATGAAGGCTTTTTTAGCCAGTTACGATCCTCTTTTACAACTGTAATAGCGCGTACAATAAACTCGTTTAGTACATATCCCAAAGCTAGCAACTTTTGTAACGAAGATGGAAAAAACCTTGTAGTAGTGAATGACGTCGACCGCAATTACGGTTATCAACTCTTTTAACGCCCAAAATTTGGATTAACGGCTTTAGACTAGAGGTAATAGTTACGTTAACGCCAATGAATGTAAAATTAAAACTGACTTATTGACCGTAAAAATTATCGTTGAAATAGTAGTAAGAGATATTGAATTTGTGGTAAGCTTAGCTATTAGTTTACCCGTTAACCCCCAGCCGTGCGTTATAACAAAAAGTTAATGTATTATATCTAGTATCCTATTACTTTCGAATGAAATTACTTAGAATATATAGTAGACTTTGTGAGCGATTGGAATGTTAACGGTAATGATGACCCTAAGTAAATTAAATGGTATAAAGATACTATTTTGAACTGGATCTAGTAATTAGCCGACCACGCATTTTTATACCACTTAAGTGGTAAAAACCCTTACCTTTACCTTAACTAAGCCCCTAACCCCTTATTTAACTTTAACCTTCGTGAATGTTACGCGGACTATACGTCTTAGGGTACTAGTTTAGATATATGAGTAATAAGGTATTTAATTATAGCTATTCGTAATAAATAATACTGCGGAAGGAAAACACTATAGCTATTTAAATAAATCGTTACAATATTGATGAAGTTAAATTTAACTTCAGCCTAGACAAATAACTATCGTTACCAGGGATAACGGTAATTTAAACTGTTGTTGGCTTAATTACGTTTTATATTTTTAATTCCCCTTACCCTTTTTTTCTTTACCTAAAATATATAAAAATACTTAACGTCAACGTTAATATTGATACCGACGAAATAGTTCAAAACAACTAAAGGTTTGCACTTGCCTTTAAATAGGGGTACCTAAGGTTTTATTTTTGAAGCCTAAAGATAGTGATGTTGAATTTGACGAAACTGAAGATGCGTTAATTATACTGGCGTTATAACTATCTAGCTATTAATAGGCTATATAATTTCTAAAGTCTGTAATTTATAAATATATTGAATATTTCGCTTTAAAAATTATCGAAAAGATTTATTCCTACTTTTAAAAGTATATCCAAGCCTCCTGAAAATTTGAATTTATACTAGAAAACAATAGGGAATTTAATTATGAGATCTTTATTAATATTTTTTACTTGGATAATAAGCATATTTTCATATCGTTCATTCCGTAAATATTTTTTACGAAGCAAAGTTTTTCAAGTTCCTGTTAGTAATGGATACGTGGTAAATGCTAAGGATTCTATAGATTATCACGTATTTAGGCCTACCTAATGTCGTTTTCTATGATATCGGTACCAACTTTACAGCGAAGAAGTTTCAGGAAAGTGCCTATAAAGGCTTATTAAAATATTATGAAGATTAAAATGGTATATTTACTACTTAGAAGAGCATAAAATATCTCTACGTTGTAGAATGGAAGTTTTATAGATTTAGAGGCACGCCTTTAGATGTCGGAAAAGGGTTTGAATGATATTGTGGGCCCTAATAGTTTAGTGTCGATGCTGTTGGTCTTTGACGTGTACCCACGCCTAACGGGTGAATATCTACTATTAGCAAGTACCTAAAAACCGGTTGTAGTTTATGGTGAATTATTAAAGGAACCATAAAAGGAATTAATACGCCGTTAACTTAACGATGCCTTTAACACCTGGAACAGATTTAAGATAATCGAGGTATTTGTTTTATCATTACAAAGTGAAGTTTTTGTGTGGTGGAAGCTGGGTAAATAAAATGGTTTTTAGAAAACCTTAAGTATTGTTGATTTTAAAGTAGTCGTTGAAATCGTTGACGGCTATATAACATTTTATACAACCCAGGTCAAGCTTTATATTTAAGTAATAAACTATGAAAACCTTTATATTGAATGAATGTGTTAATATAAACATTCTTTATCCATCATCGACAAGTCGATAAAACGCCGCTAGCGTGGACGACTTTTAAAAAAGAGGAATATTAAAAAGGAAAATTTATATCAGGTCGTATATATAGTACTGTTTGGGTAAGCAAGAAAGAGAAGAATAACGAAGACTTAGTAATAAAGCTTCAAATATAAGGTATTATTAAAACCTTCAGCAAACCCTTTATTAAAAAATATAGGATTAAATTTAACGGCTTATTAACTCGAGACGTTGTATAATTGGTATTGAAAACCGAATATAAACTTTAAAATCTAAATATTACGATGTTTAAGTTTAAGATTATCCACGAGGTTAAACGTAGAACCACGGGGCGGCCGTATGAAAAGTTACGCCTAATTGTTTAAAGATACGGTAATAAAGGTAAAATTTAGATCCTCACGTAGTTTTTAACGATCTGAAAGATTAATCAACGATTAGTAGTTACTTGAATAAAACAAGTTTACTAGTAAAAGCTAAAGGTAAATTTATATTTGATAACCTAGATATTACATAAATATGCACGTAAGTAGCAACCAACTTATAGCGGATGATTTTGCTAAAGTTATTAAAGGAATTACGTGCTATTTACTTTTCGGACCGGTAATACAATATATTGAGTTAACATATAGATTTCTAGAAATATACGTCTACCAGTTCATAATCTATTAATCGTATATTAAGTTACGGCTGGTTTAAAATTCCTTCATATATGAACAATACTTATTAGTAACGTAGGAGAAAATTGCGGCTTAGTAGGTATACAAATTAACGATACCTTTTTCGTTGGAACGGCTGGCTTTATGGTATCGAAATAATGAGCTATTAAGGACTTTGATTTTTAACATTGTAAGTCGGTTATGAAGTTGGAAAAAAGTAAACAATTTAACTTTAACGGATCGTTAATTCGTATACTTAGTATCAATAACGGTTTTGGTTTTTGCTAAAATAGTTAAAGCGCCAATTTGATCATAAGTAACAAGATCAACGTAATTGAGGCCCAACGGTACCTGAAATAATGTGTCTGTAACAATTATATCACCATACTATTCCAACCGGAAACCTTTTACAACTTATCTACTATAATATAAGTATAAGAATTAATGAATAAAAGCTTTAACCGGTTAAATAAAGGGCTTAAGTGACAGATACCAAACTTGGATCGAGGGATTAATATAATCCCGATCGAACTATTAAATGCCAAGTTAATAATCTTTACAGAAAAGTCTTTTATGAATAACACCGACCTATTCATATAATTTTACTTTTTAATGATCCTCGTTAATAAAAATAGGTAAGAGGAGTAGATTTATATTATCAACAATTTCATTCACTCATTCTCTATTAAATATCAAAAGATTATACGAAGTGTATTAGCTCCAAAGTTTTACGGTATGATAACTGAATTTAATGTAGACATGGAATTATAAGAAAACCTTATTATTATTACTAGGTAGCTGAAGATTCCTCCTATTCCAATGGTAATTTATACCGATTTGAAAATCTTATTCGAATGCTTGTCGAAACCCAGAAACACCAGTAAAAAACGTCTGATAATCGATGTAATAGTATTCCGCGAAGCTTATAAAGGTAGGAAAATCGAAAAGTTCTGATAAATTGATAGGAATGATAACCCGACTAATATTATAAAGAAGGTGTTACCAAATAAGGCCTTTAAAATATTTATGCATAGTAATAAACGAACTATACATATCGTTGGCTATATTAATAGGCCACCTGGTAGAACTAAGTTATATACCGGCAAACAGGAATGCGCTGGAAAACTAAAAGATTACCAGGGAATTAACGATAACGACTTATTTAATTTGTATAGTTAAAGAGCTTGTATAAACTCGTGGAAAAAAAAAACCTTTTTAGGAACTGATAAAGTCGGAACTCAAAGCTATAGGGAAATTAAGGGCAAATGGTACTAATTTAAGTGTAAATAGGTTTTGTTTCGTATAAAAGTCAACTGGAATTTACAAGGGTTTAGCTAGTTAATAAATGAGTAATTCAACGTTTACCGGAAAAAATTAATCAATTATATTAGCGTGAGCGTATAAACTGAAAAACCACCAGTATTAAAATAGAAGTAATTATAATGACATAAGTCAACTTTACTTATAGTAAAGTTAATTATACTAACTACAAGTTAAATGTATTGTTTTATATAAGCCTATTATATTGGTTATAAGGTAAGTATGGTATGCGCCTACTGAACACTAAGGCATTTTCCAAACAATATCCATACAAATTACAATGTAAACCGGCTAACGGTTTACCAAAACTAAAACAATACATCCATCACTTGAATACGTAATACTACTGTTACTTCGACCAATCCAATCGATAATTTGCAACGTTTAAAGCTCTACTAATATGCAGATATGGTTTATTACCTTATATTTCAATAATCTGTAATTTTTTTTTAGTTTAATAAAGCATTTCTGAAAAATATAATAGGCTCTATAACAGTAACGGGTATAATATCTTCTAGTTTCAATATATAATAAGGTTGCAAATAAAATAAAATAACGCTAAAACCCCTTTCAAAACTTCTATTAACTTTTAACAATAGTCACTGAGTAAGGTTAACGTAGTATATACGTGATTTATTATATAAGTACTCTTATAAAGCGACAAGTATCTCCTTTTCCTGATTTATAGAGACAATTTTCGTAATTTCAGTGTAATATATTCTCTCTTTACGATCATTATTCGTATTCAGCTAGTTTAATTTCTTACGGCTAGCAAATACAGTTTTGGATTTTGTAATAATTCCGAAACTTAGACGAAGTAGAGTATTATACGTCGTAAAAACCCCGTAAAATATAAGTAGGTTTCCAAAGCCCCAAGAGTTATAAAAAAGGATATCTCCCGAAAGACTTAGGTACGTTCCGTAATAGTAAATAAACTAAAGCTATGTATGAAAGAACATAATAATTTTACAAATCAAAAACCTATGTGAAGTTCATTGAAAAATGAAAAAACTTCGGCTTCAATAAATGAGGACAGGATTTAGGCGAAGTGGTTTTCGTATTTTGCTGGATTATTCGAAAAAAACAATAATATCGTCGATAAATACTTGGCTAAACGCTTGGTAATGCTTAAAAATACGATTTATCAATATTTAAACGAAGGTTAAAGAGTTTTTAAATACTATAGAGGCAACTTTTATAAGTTTAAGGCTCCAGTGTCTTATAAGGATAAAACTATTTCTAAATTTAAGATATATGAAAAGCTAAAAGAAAAACTTCAAAACTATTACCACTGAAATATATTTAAACTTCTGAAATAAATCGATAAAGTTTGCCTATAAAAGTCAAAGATACTTTTTTTTTAGCACGTCATATTCATTAAAATGTTTAAGGCTAATTATAGTAGAGTCTTTTTAACGTTATATTTATTTTACACGGTGAAAACTGGCAAAGCTAAAAGTGACATATCGTTAATATATTCTATAGGATCTTGAATGTATAGGTTATTAAATAATTAGTCGAAAAAAACTTTATCACAACGTAAATCTAGGTAATGTTAACAGTTTGGCTTTATATTCTGCTACCTTTTAGCTAGGGGTATGTTCATTGTTTCATTAACTAGCGAATTGATAAGTCTTAAGTTCTAGTATAAGTTGTCGGATTTATTATACATTTATACTAATTTATATATATTACAAGCGTGTGTAGAATCCATATATACCCTATATCTTGCTTTAAGCATTAGGATACTATTGGTGGTTTTAATACCGAATAAAAGCGGGAATTTTTTAAAACGAGGCTTATCCTATTACTTTGCGAAATTTGGGTTCTACACGTTTTTCGCGATATTTTTAGGGTCCTAAATAAAGTAGACGACAGTGTTTACAAATGATATGTTAAATTACGGTTTAACGAAAATTTATAAAAGGCGGTGGGATTACGTACTTTTTATTATTTCAGCTATATAGAAAATAAATTTAAATTCCGATCCTATAAATAGCTTTAGGAGTGAATCCGTTTCGCCAATGATATTCAATACCACATAATATTTACTGATTATATTGCGAGTTAACTACGCAATCTTGAAGGTTATATTTTCTATTCCGAAAACTTATATTAAGGCTTGTATAACTTTGTTTTCATTTGTAAACGAGTGAACGGTATTTTTATACTCTGAAATAATATCTCAATGTTTATGTTTAAAAAATGGAGTTAATGTATTCGTAAAATCATAAAGGTAAATAAATTAAAGCGAAGTAAAATCTACGATAGTATTTAATACATTCAGATATTAGGCGGTAAATATATAAAAACATCCTTGAAAAGTATCAGTGAATTTCGACTGGAAAACAACGGTTTATCTCGATAAAAATATTAACGAAGGTTTTAATAAGTACCGTACGAACTATTCAATTCGTAGCATTTTTATAAATGATAAAAGTGATCATAAAGTAATTATTTTAAAAACTAAGAATAATTTTAAATTTAAAAATACTAGTTTTATCAAGCTTTTACTAGTCATTCGATAATAGGGTACCTACATTAAGCCGATCAATAATCTACATCTTTACGATTTTAATTAAAAATATCAGGTATATTATTTGAGTAATAACCATAAATTAGATGCAACTAACGAACCTCAGTAATAAGTTTTACTAAAGGTTTTATAATACCCGAAAAAGTCTTACCCGGCAAAACTCTAATTTTAATATCATTTGGAAAGTATTTGTCAAGTTATGATTTTGTTATAAATTCTCTGTTAACTCCTGAACTAAGATAAAAACTATAACTTGAACTAAATAGAGTTGTATGAATAATTACGTAAAGGAAGTGAAAGACTTTTATTACCATAATTACTTTTCCATAAACAGGTTCAGTTATAATAAATTTCAAATTTTATATGAAACTAAGAAGTTTCGGTTTAAAAGATATCTTTGTATTTATATTTCAGATCCTCCGTTTTATAACTTGTAAGTATAATATATTCATTTCGCGGAAAATATTCAAGTATTCAAAAACTATATTGCGAAATTGATATTTATATTTATAATTAATATAGGTCCAACAAATTAACAACGTAATGAAACCGACAGTTATATTTATTAAGCTTATCTTTTTCGTTTACGATCAATAGACGAATTTGACAATTCGTTACTTTAAATAATTAATTATTGAATGAAATTAAATATTATCAATTCGTTTACATCGATAGCTACTGTTATGGACTCAGGATATTAGATATTGAGTCTATAGATTACGTGAATGTGTACGTAACTGGATAGGAAGTACCCGGTCCGTGCTCAATCCGGGTGTGGATTGGGCGCGGTCCATATATGGCACATATAAGGGCAAGTGATGGGCTGGGCACTGGCCATACCCATAGGTCCTATTCGGTAGGCCACGATAGCCTCTTTTAGTTTTCCACCGTACCTTAATAGTAAACCCCATTTAGCATCTACTTAGCTTACTATTATAAGTTGAACTATAACATATTTTTATGGTTTTTTTTAATCTTTTAAAGAGAATATTACTTATAATGAACGAATCGATTGGAAACATTAATAATTTTGCGCTACACTTCAACGTTATCGAAAAAGATAGGCCGTCGACAGATACCAAGTCCTCCGCCTTTATAAATTTACCTCCTACCTCTTCGAAGCCAACTTAAACCGATATTTCCTGTTTATAAAATACCGTAAGCTATATCCTGTCGGCTATAAAGCAATTGTAATAGCCGAGTTAATCGACTTTGACTATCGAACTTACATTTAACTTCGTTTAAATTGTAATGAAGATTTAGTAACTCGAAGCTAAATTGACCGTAACTTGTACTAGCTTTTTACCGACTTAAGGTAAGCGAAAACGACATAACCAATTGCAATTAGACGAATCTGCTTTTACGTAGGCGACGATGCGTCAAAATATCGAATTTATACTAGAAACAGATAAAATGTGAATTAGAAAAGATCGGTATACGTTTTTTTACGTATAGGGTTATTATGCGGCGAAAGTAAAGTAAGTGGTTACAACGTACTACGAAGCCAACGGATATAAGGGTATGTATAATATAGGCAAATTCCTCGATTACATCGAGGCTATTTTTAACAACCCTTATCGCACGGACAAAAAATTGGTCGAATTAAAAGAATTAATTATAAACGATAAAAACCTGTAGGTACCAATTACTATTAGATTCGAAATACTTTTGGTTTAAACGGGTGGCTTAGATTAGCCTTCGGTCGTAAAGTATAACTACCTATACTGCTGCGTATTGTTACGTATCCGCAACGAAATTATTGCGGTAGACGTTAAATGGGTAAATTATATCGTAACCCTAGAAAAGTACTGCGAATTCAGCAACGAATTAAAGTTTTTAAATTTAAATAAAGCTTTAATTATTAATTAGGGAAACTCGTATAGGTTTAACGACCGGATAATAATGTAATTATGACGGGGATTTATGTTTTTTAGGTATCTTTATTAAAAGGTCGTGGTAATCGCGGTTAATTATTTCGATACCGAGGCTAGTCATTTTAACAAACCCGTTCGGTACGGGTTTAGAACCAAAGACACAAAGCGATATAGGCGAAGGTAAAGGAACGTTAGGCCAGAATTGTTACCGGGCGTTACGTATATTATGATTCGTCGAACTATTATTAACGCGATTACGAATTCCGCACAGTATTACCATTTATGTGGGTGTATACAGTTTAAGTCAAAAAGGTAAATAAAAGTTTTGTATTAATGGCGACGGGGGAAGTTTAATTTTTCAATATAATTTAGTTTAAAGGTAATATAACTTTAACGAAGTTATTTTTAAATCGAGTAAAAAGAAGTTTAATTTAATCAAAATACGTATAACTGAAAATATATTCCTTATCCTTATATTATTTAAAAGCACTTACTTTCTAAATGTTGACATCTATTTTAACTATAATTGTTATTGTACAGAAATGAAGCTTTTATATAACGGTTAGAGATAAAGTCAATTCAGTTATTATATCCTCGAAATCTCGATACGATATTAAGGTTACAGCAAAATATACGTAGTACTTAAATAGCTAAATTTCATATAGATATTAAGAAATAGGTAAAAACGATGTTAATATATATTATTCCCAGATTTACGCGGGATATAATCTTTAAAATACGTTGGATACGATATTAATAGGTAACTTTAAACGTTAGCAGTAATCGTTTAGTAATTTATGGTTAAAGAGGTTTAATCATTAACGCGGTGATAATACGCTTTAGGTTAAGGGATATATAGGACGTAATAATATTGGCTTTTCTAAGTTTAGCGAAACGTTTATATCGAGAGATATAACGTACGGGGGATTAGTCCTGGATAACTTTTATTTTTTAGCCTTTACGAAATAAAGCGGATTTTATAAATGATGACGACGACTACGGTTAAAAGGGAAAGAGATTAATTACGCCTCTTATACAAATGAGCGGAATTCCGCGACTTATTTAATTTAGATAAAGCTATAACCTTACTTTTAAATAAAGGGAAATTTGATTACCATATTTATATTAAATCAAACGAAGATAAGTCTTTCTTAAAATAACTTTAGGGGTTATCATATTTGAAATTACAGGATTAACTTTTTAAACTTAGAAGATAGGTTACGGAATTTATAAATAAGAGTTAAATTTGCGTAAGTGTTTTATTGGCTATCAAATTGGTATTACTTATTTTTT
>JASMMZ010000015.1:681289-805828 GCA_038502455.1 Anisogramma anomala
GAAAGGTAATAAAAGGTGTTGGAAATCTATAGAGATATAGAAGGATAGTAATAACCACTGCAAAGCGGCTTCAAACCCCATAACATTATATGAAATATTCCAACTATTGAACAGTTTGGCACCGCGTGGAAGACGCTTTCACTAGCCTCTTTAGCGCTATTCTTATAAATAGTTCCGTAGCCCCACCTTCGACCACTTTTCTTTAAACTTTCCTTTTATAACAACCTTTTTTCCTTGTAGTTAATCTCTCTAGTACCTCATGTTTACCCAATACAATAGAAAACTTCTATTTTTATATTGTTATTAACTATTGAATTAAATTCTTAACTTGTAGCAGAGGTTCATATAGCTCTTCAAAACGTAAATATTCTTGTTTTAAAATCGCCTAACCCCTTTTAATAAGTAGGTAATTTCTTAAATTACGTCCAATCAAGATGTACTCCGATAACACTCGCGAATAAACATATTTCAAATACATATACAGAATAGCTAATTACCCTATGAATTTTAGTTTTAAAACTGAGGGTAAGTATAAACTATATAACGGTTAAGAAACTACTAACGAACGAATAAATTCCGGTGCCAAGAACTGTTTATATTCCGTTAAGGTGTTGAATTATAACTTCAACTATACTTATACCTCGTTAAACTTAAACCATGATTTAGACTAGGTACTGTAAGTGTAATTTGAAACTTGTTTGGATTTTAACGACTGAAACATAAGGAGGTTATTAACTTAAGAATCGTTTTTAAAATACTGACAAGCACTTAAATAAAGTTTAAACCTAGTTTATCGTCGAAGAAAAAAAGCCATAAGGGTATATCAGGCTACATAATGAAACGTGACTACTCTTAACGATACTAGATTGGTTCTTGGCACTCTAATATGTTCCGCGGCCAACGGGCCATACACTTCCTTAACAAAAATCGTAATTCTAAGGCAGGTAATTTATATTAAGAGAATTTGTGAGTGACGCGGCGAATAAACCGTTAGAGAGCTTAGTTAAATGTAACCAAACATCTGGTCGAGATTTCTAAACATATTAATGACAATTTGGGTCGCATTTAGGGTGATCTCAGAAAATAAGTTAATATAACCAAAAAAAAAGTACTAGTTACCAGTGGTTCGGAAGGTGATTTTGGCGACGAAAAATATAATGATTAAGTCAATTATTTTGGCAGTAATATTTATGTAATCTAAATGAGTATTTAATATAGATAGAATACGGATTTTTGTGCCGCTTAAAAGAATAAAATATGACATTTGAAACCTTCATATAAGAAGTGAATAAAAGCACATAATTGGATTCAATTAACTTATAAAATAATTTAAAGGCGTTGAAGGCTGCGATATTTCAAAAATTTCAAAACAATACTTGAGTTGGGAATATATAACCCATCTTTTCAACTAAAACGTATCATTTTAAGTGGAAGCCATAACAAAGTCAACCGAGTTAAAGTTTGTTTTGAATATGTAAAATACTACTAACATAGTATTTAGACTTCGTTTTGCCATTATTTCCTACAACATTAATAGCTAGTAGTTAAAAATCACATGTTCGCTAACTTAAAAAAGGGTTCGAACCGATTTGGATAAGAGAGTCTACGTAAAACCAAAGGTTTTTCCCGACTGAAACATGAACTTCGACAACTTGTAAATCAATAATACGTATAATACAGTATTTATTATAGAATTAACTCACCATTTTCGAAGAAAAAATTGTTTTGATCTTTTTTTATAAAAGATGAACATTATTACCCCCCCGAAATCGTTTAAATATGGAACACTATGTATTTATAGCATCTTCCGTACCTTATTCTATAATCTCTATTACTGCTTATACGAATTCTGAAACGTCGCTAATATGTTGAATCAAGTCTTGAAACCTTATACCTGGCTGAGTAACTACAATAATCAAACGTTAAAAGAATTGGATAAAGTCGATATAATAGCCGTAGGTCATAAGAAATATATTTATACCAATAGTCATTATATCTCTATTATATTACATTAATTATTAACCGGGTAATAAATGATTTTAATTGGATTGAGTATAGAAAATAATAAAATATAGATAATTTAAGACTTTTCCATTAGCAACTTTAGTAACTTCGTTTATTTCGGGGTGGAACACGATATTTAAATGTTATTCCACCACTATCGAATCGAAAAGGCGTTTCCAAAACCAATCAGTTGAATTCGAATCTCAATTATTAACAATTCTGTGGAAGAATCCGTAAAACCGCCAATAACAGCTTAAAATCCGCTATACGTAAGCTTCGACATTTATAAAATATATTTCTATTAGAGAATCATAAATAACTAAAAAGTAATAGGGGTTGCCAGCACATTATTAAAGAAAGTCAACCATAGAATCGATGAGAGTATCGCTTCAAAACTATATAAAGACTATTAAAACTTGAGAAGGTATCTTTCGACTGTGTTGCCAATATATTGAATGCTTATAAACATTAAAACTCTGGTAAAAAAAGCGTGGAGCGTATAATATGGAATGAACAAAAAACATATTTCAAAAAGGATGATAATAATAGAATGACAGATCAGGTAACTAATGAATTTTAAATCATGGATAACTTAAATTAAAACTCCAGTAAGCTTATTGCAAGCGAATAACAAAATACAGTTACAAAGTCGCATAATATTGTCGTTGTTTACTCAATATTCTAGGATAAAAGCCTTACATATTTATTCGTCATTAATACGAATTTCGATAGGAAATCTCCGGTCATTTTTAAGTATTATGAGGACCAGACAATGGTAAGTAATATTCCGGATAATAGGGGCATCCCAACTGTTTTGAAGGTTGATATTGAAAAACAGTTCGTAAACTGTCGAGGAAAATGGGCTTGCACTAGTTAATCATAAAACTTGTATGCGCGGAAGCTACTTTGAAACCACTCATTCGTAGCGTAAAAGCTACAATTTCCAGAATAGAAGGTGGGTGTCAAAAAGAACTTTCGAAATATCTTTGTTTCATTGAAACAATATATCTTCTCGCATAAAATATACCCTTTCATGATAAACTAATTTGAAACGAGACTGGAAAAGTTGTCTCGATTGAAAAATCTGTTGTTTGAAGAATAGTCTTGAAATTATAAAGTACTCCAAGTTTTTATAGTCGGTAAAAATAGTGAATGGGCGGGTTGTACCCTATAGTTTCAAGTTCGATACTATCAAATAACTTGTAGTCTCAACTTTTTCCTAATTGTAAATCTCGTAATAACACTCGATAAATGATGAACGACTAAATTAATACGTTATGAAACGTAGGTTACCGTAATCCTTACATTGAAGTAGACAGCTCTTTGAAGCCTAACTAGAGTAGTCGGTTTTTCAAAATATATCTCAGTTAAAATCCTACTAAATGAAAATGGATTTAAACCCCCCAAAAAAGAAAGAAAAGCTTAAAACATTCGAAAAGAACTTTCCCCTTGGGTCCTCCAGTAATAAGGATATGTTTACGAGTTTATCAAATCAAAAATCTATCAAATACAAAATAATAGCGAATAAATCATTGGTCAAAATAAGAAAATCCTCAAATGACTTATAATCCTAATACTAACCAACGTAGTCATTGAAATTTGCAAATATATAGGGAGAAAACAGGGTATTAACTAACGTATTGTTGATGACCTCTATGAAAAAATTGAAATTAGTGATGAATTCCCAAGTTATGCCTCCAACCTTTATAAACAAAGCCTTTTAAAATTTGAATAAAAAACGTAAATCCGTTCGAAAACCCCTGACTTTATGCTAGTCATCCGAGCGATAATGACTTTAATCTATTTGAAGTTTTAATAATATATATTTAACATTTTCATAAAAGTATCTAGATTACTATCATTACTGTTACCACCATAAACGTAATAACATTTCATATTGGGCTTGGTAAAGTATAATAATAATGGAAAAATAACATAGAGGTAATTTTGATACCCTTAAATTTTCATTTTTTATATAATCTACGTAATACTATAAGTTTTTCAATATAAAAGCGTAACTCAATATGAAAAAAAAACTACCGGCTAGTTAAAGTATTTGTATTTAGGTTATTAATACTTAACGATATCAAACGAGGCGCCAGCATTATAATAGAAGTCGGAAAAATCAGAGTCTTTATTATCTTCAGATAAGTCGACGCATTCCCCTATAATAAACAATGCGGGAACTAAATTTTTCGTAAATAACATAATGGAAAATCATTGAAAGGGAGGTTGTTTTGAAAAAGTAGGCATATAAGTAGCTTTAAGTTATTGAATTTTATTTATTAACATATTTAATTCATTGATACTTCGTTATACCAAGTGTAAGTCGTACTTACAAGCCGCTCAATCCCGTTTAACGAACTCTACACGAAGGGTTTCGGTCAAACGTTCATATGAAATGATTTAATAATTATGCTGAACCATTAAAACACTTGAAAACTAATCATTTATCCGAACATCGAGAAACTTATTTATAACTTAAAGGTTTAGGTTTGAAACTTTGGAAAAAATAAAACTAAGCCATAACCGTTTACAAAGAGATACAATACCTTCAGTGAGAAAATCAATGTTTATATATAAGAGATTAAGCCAGAGCCATCGTTGAAGGTAAACGGATACCATCTATTATTCTCTATAAAAAAGAGAGGAGAAACCCCTCATTTGGAGCTGCTATAAAACCACAGTAAAATATGGTGACCCGGTCATATGATAGGTGAGGGTATGCTTCCAAGCGGCTCAACAGTACCATAGGATTATGGAAACCACTAGAGCTAGATCTCTGGTAAACATTAGACCTAGTACCAGCCTCCAACACTCATTACGTAAAATCTAAAATGAATAGTGTATTAAATCTTAATTAAAATAAAATTATATTTTTCATTCTATTATTTTCATTGATCAAATTTTGATCGTTATGAAGTTTTTCGAATATAATTGTTGCAGGAGTATTCAATAGTATTGCAAAGTTTATAAGGTAGATAGATATTAATTTTAGGTTTAATAGGCTATAAGCAAGTCTTTACATTAATTTATATAAATAATGACTTATTTTATACACCATATTAAACTGAACACTCTATTATAATTAACTTATAGTTGATATACTTGACTTGGTTATATGGTAATTGACTATTATCTCAACACTAGCATTTTTTTGTTCTGTAATTCCAGTACGTTTTCCAAGTCAGTTAACCAGTATCGTGTATTTATCTCTATAGCTTTCCCTACATTATTCATATAGCAGTTTTACTGTCTACCACTCGTAACACCAGAAATGAGTACTTTGTCACTTTTATAAACTTATCTCTATTGATACACCAACTTAACTGTGTCGATTAACAAAATTAGTGTCGTCAATTCTACAGTTTTCCAATTTTCTAAAAGTTCTTAATATCTCCTATTGTTAGGTTTCTCAACCTTACTAGATGGTTTTGTCACATATTTCTCGATTCGTAGCATCATCTTATTATGATTAACAAAAATTTTGATGACTTTATTTACTGTAATATTTGTTATAACATGAACCAGCGCATCTTTGTTTTCAATATATTGAAATTCTTCAATCTCAACACTTTTATAGGTGGCACAAGGGTTATGATATTAATCATTAAGCGTATTTCGTTACTTGTTATGAACTGAAAAAGTTATTCTAATAAACTTCGTAAATGAATGTAAATAACGACCGAGATTGAATAAAACGTTGATCATATCGTAATAATTCTGAGTTTGTTTTGGGTATATTACCATCACCAAGAAGTGCCCACAACATGGAAAGTATAATGCGGCTATTGCTAATATAATACTTATATATACCAGAGGGCAGGTTCGCAAATTAAGTGGTTCAACCCTACAACAACTAATATATTCAAAAGTTCATATTGGGAAAATATACCATATAATTTGTTAAACGAATTATTAACAATGGAATTCTTTTCCTTTCAAATGAAAACATATATATAGTCAAAACTTCACTGATATATCTAGGGTGGATTTTCGAATAATATATTATATGTAAATGTTATATTCCGATAGAATCTTTTATTGAACCATATTAGTTTATATTATGTTCTATAAAATCAAGGGGTCTCCAAACATATACCATATTTGTATAAGTTTGTCTATATGCCACGTACAAATGAGACGACACCATTGAGTTTTCCGAAAAATTTCGACAAAATATACTCGCAAAGGAGCAATTTCAACCGCCATATATGAATAAACTTTTCCTGTAACAAGAAACCATAAATAATGATTTTATCATAAATCGATTACAATGGAAAGTGGGGTCTTCGGAGATGATATTTGAGGGATGGAGGGTGGATTTTTATTGTTGTTGTTTCTAATCTGGCTAGCGCCACGGACACTCTTTTGTTCTCCAAACATCCTTTCCATGACCCCGGGTAGCTATTTCCTCAGTATAAAGCATGCTAGGCATGCATGTCAATCCTCCATGCTACCATCTATCCCAAAATCAAAGAATGACTAAGTCCTCAAAGCCATATAAAACAAAGTGAAGTAAATAAAAGTTGAGGTTCACATTAGAAATTGATGTTGGGTGAGTTAGGGTAATAAAATAATAAGCACAATAGGAACAATGAAGAAACGGCAAAGAACAAGAAAGCAAAACAAACTTTCAACTACACTTCACCATAATCTTTCAACTTTTCCCTTTCAACTTAAATTTTTTTTACCTATCTTCCTAAATTTTCAATCTTTCCATCGTTACCCCCCCTTTTAACCTCGTCCTCAAATCCAACTTTGACGAAGGTTAATATTATCATTCTATTGCGGCGCGTTTTTATTAGTGACATCATTACCTTCATCGTCGCCGTCAATGTCATCAAAGATGCAAACGTAAGATCTTCTTATCTCTTTCACATCTTGTTTACTTTCCCTTTTATTTCTTTTTTCCATCTTTTTCTTCTAAACGTATGGCTTTAACGAATTGGGGTAAAAATAATTCTCTTTAATCTAGTGGTAGGGTTAACGATTTAAAACGATATAAATAATGTGATTTCGTCAACCTCTCAAATTCCCGTTTATCGCGGCGAAAAGGTAGTCGCACAAATATTATTCAGATATTTGTTAGTGTTTTTATTAACCAGAAATCGTTTTAACTTTATATCGCGAGTTCTCGGTACAACCTCAGACACATAATCGTCGACTTTGAATTTATCATTTTTATCTTTAAGGTTATCTTTAGACTTAACCCATTGTTTTATCCACTTGTTAGCTATTTTTTGATCAGAATTATTCCGTCAACTAACGAACTTATTACAAATCGCCTCCTTGTTAACTTAAGAATTGTTAAACATGATTGTAAACTGTTTTCCATCTAGGTTTAATACCACTCCTATAATAACGGCTCCGAAATCTTAATTATCTAGCCTAACATGATTTGAAAGGGTATATATAGCAGGTTTTTCACGAATTTGTTATTAATGTCTTTTATAATATTAGTGAAAGCTTTACGCTATTTTTCGCATTATCTGTATCCATGTTCGTAAACCTATTTTTTAGTTCATTCATAACTAGTTTCAATAATTATTTGATTAACCCCACAGGCATAGCTTATTATAAAAGCGTATTTATTACCTTTGTCCCGCCTTGAGAAAAGAGCTTCGTAACTGTTAAGTCTCTAAAATACCTCGCGTTTTCCGAATAACATTTTTTAGGGTAATAAAAAACATTAGTAATAGGTTTTCATATCCAATAGACCTCCTCGCCTCTTGGTTTACCGGTTATTTGACAAAACAAAAATCGCGAGAAATAATCGATTACAAAGTAAAGATAAGTTTCGTACCGACTCCTTTAATATTGATTTTACTCTTAAAATCCATACTGATAATAGGTACAAAGTTTACGTTCATTATTCTAGCGGTGTTTGATAAAGGGTATGATTTACATATTCTAAGGTATCATAGTATTAATGTAACTTGTTAGCTATTATAACATCGCCCTTGACTTGTAAATGGACGAGGCTATTACGAAATATCCGTAAAGGTTATAGGCCCGTTTTAAGGTTCGAGGTACCTTACGTATCTTTGCGTAAAAAGCGTACAATTTACCAAGTTTTCGACTTATCAGTTTGCCGTTTAAGATGTAAAATTATAGTCAATTTTAATTTACTTTTTCTTCTTCTTATATCAGTAAGTCCTTATTTATTAATTTACTCTTTATAAAGTATTCTATAATATCCCTATACCAGTTGTTCTCGTCGATATATATAATTACTATCATTACTTCTTTACGTCGAAGTATTCTTTTTGGGCTCAATACTTTTATAAGTAAAAGAATTTCCGTCTTTAGTTCCTTTAATATCGCCAGTCTTACGAGTAAGCATTTTCTCATTACTGACGATGATTTTGTAATATTTGATTTTATAAGTTTTATAGTTCGCCCTAACAGTTTTAAAGTTTCGTTCGCGATGTAAAATTTTTACGTTAAATATTCCGAGGATATTTGTCTATTACGCGATTTTCCCTGTAAGTATTGTCGGACTCGTTAATAATCAAATCAGGTTCGCATAGATAATTTATGCTATTATTTTAAGAAACAACTTAATTACTTATAGTCGTACTTTGTTCAAGCATTTTACCACCGATAGTGCTTCGTTTTCGCTAATAATATACCTTGTCTTAACATTGTTAAATTTTTAGGTGGAAAAATCCAGAAATTTGATATAATGTATTAACTTACGATTACATCAGTGCCTATCAACAGTCCATTGAATTGAAATAGATACCGCCGATATCTTTGTTAAACTTATCCGTGACAAAGTAATATTAACGCCATCAATCCAGGGTTATTACAACGTTTTGTCAAATAACTATATATATAATAACAAAAACCTTAGTATATTCCCTTTTTTTACTTAAAATTCTCAAAACCCCATTATATTTACTTTTAAACTTTGCCAGTTAAAGTTGTTTTTAGGTTCCTTTTTTATACAATATTTCTTCAGGATCATTATTCATCATGCATTATCAAGTATATATCCCGTAATATATGGTGTAAGATAAAGGAACTCATTTAATATTTTTAATAAAGTGGGGAGATTTTGAGATTTACGTTATTTTTCTAATCTTTTCGGTTGTTTTTCTGACAGCCGAATTCGACATCCTAACCACTTAAATCGAAATTGGTAAATAAATCATTCGAAAAAAATATTTGGCAAAGGGTAAGACATTTTTTTTCGAATTGGAAAAAAGAAAATTATTACTGTTAGCGGAAGTAAAACATTACTCTCAATACATGCGATGAGGTGTTCTAGTCGTCAATATTCACGTCAAAAGCCGTTTCCTACGTATAGTTGTATCCTATTAAAAATGGTACTGCTAGCCTACTAATTTTCACATTATTTTGGTCCCGCCTTGTAATATCCTTGTTAAATTTTACGCCATTTTTGTAATCTAGTAATAACTATTTACCAAAGGTAATTTCGTCGAATATTTTATTCGTGTATTTCATTTCAGTTAATATCAAGGTATTTTTAGTATCAAATATCCTATATTTGGTATCATAAATTCCAATTTGTACTTAGAACCTGGTGTAAAAGGGATTTCCTAATATTCGTTCATTACGTCACTTTGAAAGAATCATTATAGTTAGCCTGAAGAAAAGTATTTCATATCTGGTCTTATAAGTGTATCGGCTATTGAAGATTCATTGTATGATTTTGAATTGAAATATAACTGTAAAGAATCGGAATTCACCGTCTCTCTTTAGGTGAGTAACGTAAATACGTACCCTATTTTAAATAAACTGTCATAAAAAATCTTGCTTCTTTTATAGCTAGATAAAACCTTGATACGAATAAGACCTTATCTAGTAAGTATTTCAGTTATTGAAGGTGTCATAGTTTATTATTTAGTTCGAAGTCGATAAAAGAAGTAATAAAATTAGTTACTTATATATCTTTTAAACCGAAGCCGAATACATCTTTTCAAGTATGCTAGTCTTTCAGCTGATACCAATTCTTTTCCTTCGTTTTGGTAAAGTTATCAGTATTTTCGATTGATGAACTCGTTTGCCTCGTTTGTTTTACTAATATTTTTAGTATTGATGCTTGAAAACTCGAAACTTGTTTTAATAACATTTTATAACGTATCGTCAAATTTTCTTTATATTGGACGAGGTTAAATTCCTTTATCGAGTTTGTTATTCTACGTTATTGGTATTCGTTTCGTTTTGTTATATACCAAGTAAACTTCTTTTCATTCTCTTTTGGGTTTCCATATTTCTACCCACCATCGTTAATATTTGCATACCGAAACGTTTGAAAATATTTTCCTATCCATTTCACATTATAATTTATATAATAACATAATATTATTGTTTCATATATTGAATCTAGAATAAGTTTTTTCCTTTAAAATTCATGGTTAAAAGTCTAGCAGGCGATGGTAGTAACGTAAAATAATTAAAATATTTCTTTCTCTTTTCGAACAATAAACTAATATAAGTGAAACAGATAAATGTAATAAATAGTAAACGATATCGAGATATTTTCCAATTAGTTACATCTTTACCTCGTTAAATTTTTTTTTTTTTTGATTTTCACTCTATTTACCCATTCTGTTCTGTAACTACAGTTATTATTTTCTTTTCACCCTTTTATATTTCCATTTCTCCCTTGATCGTATTTTTCTTGTCTTCATTTGTTTTAAATATAACTAAAACATCTTTGAAACGCACTCGTTCGTAAATATTAGTATTTCTTGGGTTTTTAGGTTGCTAAATAGCCTTTTTCAGGTACGAGGCCCGCCCTAATTTGAAGGCTTCCTTATAATTATATATATTTTACAAAATCGATAAATGTATTCAATTTCTTCAAATGTTTCATATAATTCTTATCTAAGTCTTGGGTGCCGTCCTCATCGTTACTGTTTTCGTCCTCCATATTTGTTTTCGACGTTTCTCTTTCGCTTCTTGTATTCGACTTCTTTAATAAGTGTTGGTTCTAGTTTAAAAGACGATTCATATAGGCTGGCTAAACATTGAGAGAGAATAGCTTAACAAATCCTTCCACAGGCATATAAACTAAGTATACACCTTTACACTCAAGTCTAGATATATTTTTAAAGTAATCATTAATAACTAAGTATCGAATGAGCTAGTAGCAGTTTAGTAATTAGTTATAAAATAAATAATTAGCCGTAATAAAAACGTATATTAAAAAATGTTACTAACGATAAATGGAAATACCACGTAAGTCTTTAATATCGTACGACTTTCATCGGTTATCGTAAGTGGTCTTGGTGGGTCGGCTATATCTATAGTAACTTTTATTCGAGTAGTCGTATCTCGCGTAAGAAGTTCGATGAAAGATCCGTTATTTTTTCAGATCCCTGTTAATGTTTATATTATAAGTGTTAATTTGGATGTATCCCAATTGGTTTTTCCTGATACGTAGCTTGAAGCGATTCATTACAGTTGTTATTACCGTCAAGTGTATGGATAATGTACGTTTTCATTTTTTTTTTCTCGTGGTTTCTTTCCTTGTTGTCGCGCATCGAATGGTATCATAACTATATATTTCTACCATTTGCTTACGTAGGATAGGATAACTGTTTAACATTTACTTAAATTTAATTTTAGAGTAAGGTTTTCACAGGGTATTTATTACACTAAACTTCTCTTTTAGGATGACCTCAAAATACTCGGATAGGTACAGTATTTTCTCTTTTTATCGTAATATTCGTTTTGTAATCCTTTTACATAACTTTACGAAATTAGAAAAGTCCTCCGAAAAACCGTTTTGAATCCGCTTAAGTTATTGACAGAATAATTCAAAATTACAATATTCGAAGAAAAGAAGAATTTGGTTTTATACAATTATTGAATCGTTTCCTTCCTCGTTCTTAATTCGAACGTATATGTTTGTACGTTTTATGGTTCGAATGCTACGACGTTTAGCAGCTATTGAAGGCTTAATATCCTTAGTTTCTTTACCCTTTCCTTTTTCCTTGCAAGTATATTGACAATTTTTACAAGTATCCCGATATTCCTCATAATTGTATCAACGCTTCTTCGTCATAGTTTGAAAATCGTATACGTTACATTTTTTTGTATTTGAATTAGCCAAATATGAAGGGTTTATATAGTTAATATTGGAGGTAGGATATAAATCCTGGTATTCGACTTAATATCTTAATACTATAAGTAATAGTTTGTATTTCTTTGCTTTTGCTTCGTTTTGCATTTTTAATACCTTTAGAATTACTCGCCCCGTTAGTACAAGATCTCGTATCTAACACGTTTTGGCCTATAGCTTTGAGGGGTGAAGATAATTATCGAATTTATGATTTTTTTGAGTACGTTTTCGTAATTAATGTATATTTGTACGTTATCTTAAATTTGTCATCATTATCCGTTACCTAATTGATTTATAAGTTAGTATTAGCCCCAAAATCTTGTCAATGTTGTTAAAAGAATAGGTTCAAAGTTGGTTTAATATAAATTGTAATATTCGCGAGTATTTTACAAGTTATAAGAAGTTTTTCCCACATTATCACAAAGTATTAGCCTACCTATTTGATTTTGTATTAATCTTATAATGGTTTTAACTATTCCTTTTTCCATCGGGTACTTTTGGGTGTCTTTTTGTTTCTCGTCTTATAAGATGAAAAGATTATCGTTACGATCAGGAATTACGGTTGTTATGATCAAAGTTTTTCGTATAACATCGTATGTAACCTTATCTTTGTACATCTCATTTTGTTCCTTAAGGTTTTTAAAGATCAGGCGATTGATAACTTTCGTTTGTAATATTATATTGGAATTTTAACCGTTATCAGTAAGTTGAGCTAGGAATCTGTTGCTCAATTCCTTTTACAACGTATAGTGACATTACGTGGCGAGGTCATCCTCTTTTTTTACATACTCGACTAATATCTTGTGGTTACGTCTTTCTAACGAGTTTACCATTACTACCACTTTATTTATAATCATTACGAGGTGAGATTTAAACCAGGCTTTAAAGAGTGTTTTGATTTTTTTTCATTATTCCTTGTTTTTTTCGAGTGGTTTTCGATACCATTTTACCTTTTTTTCTATTCATCCCGTTTCAAAACGACCTTTTCAGATTTTTTCTATAAAGTTATCGTTTTGTAATTTTATCTCTATTGTGATTTTTACATCCTAGATATAATCATTCGCGCTTTTACCAAGCTATCTTGCGAATATTCTCGCAATGTCTATCTTAAAAGGTATAGTAAGCATAATAGTAGCTAATTGTATCGTTATTGTAACCCGTTGATATCATTTTACTTCTACAATAATAAAACTTCTTGGTATAGTGTGTGCGTTGGATAGTCGTGTTTTTCGAATCAGATTTACAAATTTGGATAATTTTTCTTCGGTTTGTCTCTCTACCCTAATTCGATCCAGATTTTCCAATTGCTATCTTTGGCTTACTCGGTCTCCTCCTATCTTTTCGTGTGTTCTCGTGAGTTATCATTCTCGTTCTCTCACTGCGAATCGTGAGATTGGTAAAAAATTCGAAGACTACTCATGTTACCAGATGATTGCAATGAAAAGTGAGGTCTTTGGAGAGGATATTTGAGGGGTGGAGAGTGGATTTGTATTGTTATTGTTTCTAATATAGCTAGCGCCACGGATACCCTTTTATTCCCTAAATATTCCTTCCATAACTCTGGGTAGCCATTTCTATTGTATAAGGCATGCTTAGCATGCATATCAATCCTCCATTCTACCAAAATCAACTTTAAGCAGGCTTTTCAAACAAAGCCTTCAGGTACCCTAGAATTTAGAAAACTTTAATTTTATTCGGGCCACAAAATCATAATATTAGTCGAGCTATAATATACAGCCCTCGCAATCTCCGTTCAACGTTTATTTGTATCGAAGATTTTATGGCGGTTCCAAAGGATAAAAGAACCTGTAAAACATAGATAGCTTGGTAGAAATTCCGTGGCGGTGAGGAAGATATACTTTACAACTCGAGCTACTTTTAAGCTGCGGGGTACAACCCTAACGAGTGTAAAATAAAATAAAATGAAGAACATGACTCTACGGGTAATACGTCGAAATAAGACTTGATTCCATAGCTGAATTCGTAAACAATTAATGTTATCAAAGTAAAGTCAAAGTTAAAGAACCCCACGAAGTGGGTAAGGCGCTGGGATACGAGGTGACGGCTCAAATAAATAGATATAAAAATGAATAAATAAATAAAGTGGTCATATTGGAGCGTTTGTAATTAAGGCCTTCAAGGCTTTTAAACGCGAAACCAGACTTTATTTGTATCGTAGTACAAGTCTAGGAGGCCGCTTGGGTACAAGTAACCAGAGACAGAATCGTTGTTAGTAAGGGCTGTTTTCTGGAAGCATCGCTGCGTGAGCAGTACGCCGAGCTGAAGAAGATCTTCATAGTTGAAAAGGGGTCATAAAAAAGAATTACGTAGTAACAAATCCGATTAATGGTGTTATGATAAAATAGGGTGCAAGTGAAGTAATGGTGCTAAGAAAGGTTGAACTTGCACTTTTTTCTTAAAGGTGAGCACTATTGGGGTTTAGAGTGTAGGCCCCTAACCTTTCTTGGCAAGGTGGTTCATACTCTTATACCAAGGAAGTTGATGTTAGGTCGAAAATAAATTTTAAGGGTTTGACATTTGAAAATGCCTATATTAAAACCGGCTTTGTACCATGGACTTCCAAAGTCAATACATTACCTGTAACATTTCTTTCACTTAATGAAGATCTAATAAATCATTTTACCAGTAATATTCAACTATTCCTTCATAATTCACCGTTGTTGACGATTGATGTGAATAATTTGATATATAAAGACAAATTGATATTATTAATAAATAAGTCTTTGGTGAAAATTATTCCTTGAACATTATATAAGTCGATAAAAACCATATTAACTGCTCGGTTCATTTAAAAAGTGTTTTTGTCAAACGATCATTCAAACTATTAACAGTACAATTCATGAGTTTTTATACCTATATCGTACCTATCTAACCGCTAAATTCGGTGGGTTAGCATTGAATAGTCAAATAATAAATATAAACAAGTTATTCATGGTTTTTCTCAACATTGGAGTCTTTGCTTTCGTCGGTTTTAATTAAACTAGTCTTTTACCCCTTTTAGAAGATAAAGATATCGAATAACAACAAGATAAATACCAAAAAATTGATAGAAAAATGGATCAGAATCTAAGGGTTGACAATTAGTTCGAGCTTTAATCGGCTTCTAATTTCAAAACATAGCATTCTTAATCGCATTTCATTTTTTAATTCGATATCAAACATTTTTAACGTAACGTTCATAATCAATTCATATGTGCAATATACCTAACTTATTATTAAATCATGTGATAAATAAATATATGTTGCATCTTGACTTTTGGTAACATATTTTCAAACTAAAGTAAGACAAATGATGTAAAAACCAAAAAAGTACTGTTTCAAGAAATCCATATAATGGTAAATGATATTGAATCACTGTTCTTAATATATATTTGGTATTTGAATTCATAAATAGCTTTAATATGACAATGATTTGTAGATTAGTGGCCTTCTATATGGACGCTTAAGGAATATTCGACTATCCAAAGCGAATCTTGTATTAATACTTGCCACCAGACTTACTGTAAAAACAACTATAAGTGTTTACTCATCATCTAAATCGTTAAAAACTATATAAATGTTAAGGCGTTAAATTCATCCCTACTCCCTTAAAAATTGATCTTATAATTTATGTTGAAAATAAAACAGATATAGTCTCCCAACTACAGAGCTAGTCAGTACTTAGTATAACAACCAGTACTTGATCAGTCTCTGTACCAATAATGAGGAATACAGTGGAAATGGGTATATCTACTGGGGTACTAGTTCTTAATCGTGAAAAATACTATTACTGACTAGTATGAAGGACCAATACGGAGATATTACATAGCACTAGTATTTACTATTACAGGTGAACTAGTACTTACCACTACAAACTAGTATGAACTAATTCAGAGCCTCGACCTTGATAATCGACATCTCTATAAGAATTCTTTTACTTTTATAAAAGATCTATTGATGTAAATTATGATTTATCAGAATCTAAAAGCCTACAAATTTTTTCCTTATGTAGCAACTTCATTACTTTATGAATTCGAATGTACTTTACCTTTATTTTGAACTGAATAACTCTTATACCTCTTTCAATATAAATTAAAGATGTTTTCTTCTTCTAGACTCTCTTATTATTTTGAGGATTTCCCTACAGTATCCCCAGAACTTTTATCTTTGTTTTAAATACCAGGTCTGTCTTATAGCAGTATCAGTGATGATGGTTCATTTTTATGAAGAACTTACATTTTTCCGGTCTCTATAGCTCTTCTCGCCCTCAAAATCCTTCTAAACCCTCAAGATCTTCTATTTCTCATATTCAATCCTCATACCTTCATTTATTAGTCTCTAGAACTACTTATATTTCCTTAAGATCTCTGGATCCTAAGTTTCAATTAAGGAAATATCGAAAGGCAGCTCGTGATAACTTTAGGAACAAAGATGATTAAGGATTATAGGTCTTTTGTACTGTTAATATTGCTGAAAATGAAGAAATAACTAGAGCAATCAATGCCCTATTCTATTCAAACTAGGAAAAACTTAAGTTATTTCTTAATTTATACGACAATCTAATGATTGAGTTTAAGAAACGCCTCAATAATCCTGATATAATGACGCCAGAATCATTTACGTAAACAGGGACCACTTGAAGTGAAAAGAAGATATTGAAAACCCCTTTTGAATGTTGAAGGAAGGAGGCTGTTTTCAAAGCCTAAGTTAAAATCATCGAAGAACTCCAAAACCTTGATTTTTTTTTTTCTTAAATATAAATACGTGGTTAATAATAACCAAAGGATGTTTCGTTAGCAATGACTATCTTGATATTTCAATGAAATCAAGAGAAATACAGTCTTTACAGAAACAGACAACATTTATTTGTTTACTTCAATCGAACCACGTTTTATAAAGACTTGAACTACTATATTCATATTATTTTGAGCCTATAGGATGATTTGTTTTTCTTTTCATACCTTCCAACAGTTATCGTTGACATTAAGAATTCATAATCGGCATTTTCAAAGTTAATTGAAATATATTAAAGCATTGGATCGATCTATTATCAGAACCTTATAAAAAATCATCATTTCCTTCGCTTTTTACACTACTTCGCCTTTTCTTTTTCTGTAACCATGTTTCAAAACAGCGAAAAAAAAACTTATTCCATAATATCGTTAGTTTGAGGATATTATGTATTACCTTCATTTATCATAATCTGTATTAATTCCGGATACAAATTAAACTGATAATATCTGTTCCGGAAACACTTCGTAAACTGTAATTGAACTTCAAAAATAATAATTGTTGTTGATTAATAAAAGGATTGTATTTCATCTTCCAAAAAAACAACCAAAAAACAGCTTATTGATGAAAATCCGCGAATTTGTTAGTCTAGAAGAATTTTCTTACCGGCTCACATAAGAGTCATTTAACACACAATTAATATAATTCTAATCCAAATGTACAGCTTTTCTTCAATTGTGATAAATCTTTCTATGAAAAGGGGGAAAGAATAGATGTTGTTAAAGGTGATAATGGTAAAATTAACTCCCGTTATAAGCATCATTGGAATTTTATGATCTTGATACCTGCCCTATTAGATATTTAATTTAATCGGTTTACACTGAAAAACCATACACAGAAGACTTTTGGTTAAGTAAAGACCGTATATTGGACGGTTGGCCTCTCTTTAAAGTATTGACTCTCAACGTCAATGTATTCATTATTAATGTAAAAATTGTCAGTTTTTGGGTTAATCCGTCGAAAAGATCAATTGAAAGCCGTATTAAAAACGTATTGTACCGTTGTACATACCCTCCTTTCAAATTCTAACTACAAAAATTTAGCGTTAAGTTCTATTAATTTTATACCTTGTCTATACCATGATTTGTTTTTACAATAAATAAGCTTCTGTTTCGAGATATTGTGAAAGATAACTTAAGCTTACCTTGTGATATTTTCAACGACGAGAAATAACTTTTTGAACTCGAAATTCGATATGAACACTACTCCGGATTACAAATAGAGGGTAGTTTAGTTTAATTCTCGGGATGAAAAAACGGTACAAATTTTGGTGAGATCTGATAAAAGTCATAGTTATAATAACTTATCCTTTAACAATCATTTTTATTACCTTTAGTTCGTCATCGACCTGATAAGCTTTTAAGAAATTTATTGTTCAAGTATTAGGGTTAAACCCCTTTTTTTTGTTTAACTTACTAACTCAAGAAACGATCTCTATAGTAATTAACGCTCACGCTTCGTAAAGATAATAAACATCCTCATAAAAATAACCGTTATAAGTGCGAGTAAGTTATCGACCACTGCAAGTTCGAACGTCGTAAACTCAACTTCTGCCACAAATATAGATCTCGAATGCCCAAACATTTTTGAGATCGCGACCGCCTCCGAAAACACGATCTCCAACTTCGAAAACGCGAAAATGTTAACAGACACGAGGCTTTATAGCCTTTCTTAGAATACTCTGTAGGAGAAAGACGCTTAACAAGAAAACAGATAGGGGTCTTTAACCCATAATATTCCGATCCTTTGGATTTGGGCATTGTGACTATAGGTAAAGACGTTGATTTTACAAACGTTTGGTTTTTCTTGATAACGGTTGGATTTATTTGCCAACTCTTACTTTCATACAGAAAGTTAATGAGTTGAAATATTCTTAACCTCACTTTAAGGATCGACTGTCTACTGGTAAAATTCAAAAGTAATTTCATTTAACCTACGTAAACTGTGTCTACACAGTTTTGGAAAAATTATAAATACCTTTGTATATAGATTCGCCATAGAAGTTGTGCTACTTATTATCAAGTATCGAAAATGTACTTTTTATTTTTGTGACCTATAAGATCAAGAGTACAGGCTAAAAGAACACATCCAAATAAAGATAAGATATGCCAAAGATATCAGTATTTTGAATAGATACAATAAAAATTAAAGGGAGTTACTATTATTATCTATTATTATTAGATATAGTTACTTAGTAATACTTACCTTCTCCTTATCAAGGATTGTAAATGGATAAATACATAACTAACATTAAGTAAAACAAAATTACATTAAATAAGGCATTGAAACCTAAGTTTTCCTACCATCAGCCTGCTTTAAAAAACGATATTTAAAATCGTTACGATTTCGGTCTTAGCCGCCTAAATTTGTATTAAGGGTACGAAAAATATTAATTTAATAATCGTTACCAAGTTCAACGTTGAGGGCATGGTCGTTTATGTTACCGTTATAAAGACCAGAATTAAGATTATCAACGCTGTAGAAATTGTTTTCGTTAGCGAAAACGAGATGAACAGCTGCAAGACTAGGATTACAAACGTCGAGGCAGTTATAAACATTGCTGAAGCAATCTTAAACACTGTCGACATAATCACTAACGCCGTCAATACAGTCATCAACGCAGTCGAAAATGTAACTGTAATTATCTAGTTTATAATATCCATTTAAATACTAACGATAACTAGATTTTACAGTCTTTAAAACCTTCTTTACACTATTACTATACGTACTCGGAAAAGAGTATCATAGATAACGTAATCGATATACCAAGCCTTAGTGTAAAAAACTTACGGTTGTTATTACGAGTCTTTCGACACACGTAATTAGTTGTTGATTTACCTACAAAGCTGTTTGGCTCGAGGTATTATTGGTATTCACATTATATACAGGAACATATGCCAAGCTAACGAACCTACTTTAAATGAAATTATTAATATTTTGAAAAGTGAAAAGTTATTGAAACTCCTACTATTAATAATTGAGTTACTTTTGCAATAGGTAGAAACAAATTCTTATAGATATCTGTATGTGGTGGCGAACATATTACGGATAAAGGCGAAACATTATCATATACCTCGATATAAACGTAGGTAAAAATTTCATAAAGTTTCGTTTCCTCGAATATCACTTTTCAGATCTTTTTACGATTAAAGTATACGTATAAAAACGCGAAAAAATTATAAGCGTTATAAAACCACAAATTTATTGGTGGAAAAAGGCTTGAAAAACATTTTAAGAATTTAACTATAAGATAAATAGCTCGTCAGAACTATTACATAAAACGGTAAAAGCTTAGGTTATAGATACGCTTGGTGCTGGTGCTTTCCTCAATAATAGTTGGTTAAAACCCCGTAAAACTAATACTTATATGTCGCGAAATATGATTTTATTCCGCTATAGTAAATTTTATATTTAATTGAATATATATAAGTCAGCTGCGAAGCCTGATGTCCGCTAAGTGAAAATTCATTTTCTTACAATAGTATAACCCAAACAGAATATCCAAGTACAAGTCGAGTATGTCAACCTACCTAAAGCTCGTTCGTTCATATTAACCTCGTAGTATTCAATCGATTAAAATCGATATTATTAACGTTACTACGTCGCTTATTATACAACTGTATAATCCAATTGAAAAAGTAGGAAAGAATTTTTAAAGAGAGTCAAATTAGCAATTACAACTAAATACGATAATTTAACTGATTTTGATACAGATTGAAACGTCGTATTACATGCATGAAATTGAGATAATAATGCTGAAATAATCTCTTTATTAGTGTTATAACTTATAAAAATAACCTTAAGAGGTTATTAGATAAACTTGACGATATTTGGGAAATTGGACTTTGATTCGCCTATGTTAACTGTAGGAACCGAGTTTGAATTGAATTTTCCCGCAATATAAATAATAATTTTTTTTACCTAATTCTACAGAATTGAACTTAATACCTATTAACCCGAAACCAAGTACTCTATCAATAGACGAGGTAGTTTATCTAATTGCGGAGGTTTTAATAAATATTTAAAAACTAATCGACTAGGTTTTAAAAGATAGAACGAACTACGACGGGTAATACTTTATTGTTTGGTATTAAAACTCTAAAACATGTGTCAATAGTTTCAATATCATAAGGCGCTTATATTAACGCGGTTCCTAAAACAAAAAAAATTAAACTTGGAAAACTTACGAGTAATACCCGTATATATGGAAGGATATCATTTTGGTGAATGTTTTAGGGGAATGAATGATAAAGGTACTATTGGTTAAAGATTCGCAATATACCAATCATAATCATTTTTTATATTCTGTTCCTAAGCGAAATGAATAACCTGTAGATAAGTGATTTTATACTTTTGACGACTTAAATCGTATGAAATACTCGGAAAAAATATTACTGTTCGCCTGAAAATTTCTCTTAGTTCTTTCTATAGTTTATGATACTTTAAAAGAACATATGAAAATTCATTTGAAACACCTGAATAAGTGAAATATGTTAAATACTTACCCTTAGCCATTACCCAACCACATTACTGACTTATGAAGTGAAAAGAGTTAAATCATTGTAATTAATACCTTGAAATCTTTCGTTTAATTATTTATTCATCCTTGGGTTAAAGACCAATTCAAGATCGTTTGATAACAACTATTAAAACTCTTTGAAGTTACTCTTTTAAGATTTTGGAATACTCCTTTATAGGTCAAAAAATACATAGATCGCACGTTTTATTAATTCCAATATCATTGAAGGGTTTTCATCATCTATATTGACAAATTTTAGGATACGTTCGAAGGTTAATTTACTTACTTAAAGTAAATATTCGGTTTGTTCTTGCAAGAAGCATTGTTAATTTCTATTGAAAATTTATATTTTAGTTTTGAGTTGGTTAAGTCCTCAAAGTATACCATAACGCTTTTTCTTTATTAATAATCGTGAAATATGATCCTAGTTTTCGAAAATTATTGGTTTTAAGAAACTTAAAGGCTTTACAAATGTTTTTGGGCGCGGCAATATTTTTACGGCTAATTAATCAATATTCCACTTAATTACCGAACGTATTACAAAAGCTTAAGGTGAACCTATTCGTATAAGGTTGAAAATAAGACAAATGTGATTCGGGAAATAAAAGAAAACGTTGATATTAGATATAATTTACCAAAATCGAGCTTACCAAGGAATGAAATAGTTTATTTAATCAGTTTTAAAAATACCTGTTCGGTCGATTAAGTTTATACTATCCTCATCTAGAAAATCTATTATTTCTACAAACCAAAAAAAATTCATAACGTAAATTGGGGGTAATACTTTTCTACTTAAAGAATTATAATTGGAATTTTACCTAATATATTCAAGTTATAATAGTTATATTGATAATATTCCTTAGTCGATACTATACCAAAGTAAAGTTAAAATATGTAATTTTGAAATACAAAAGTTCATACATTATTTGTTCTTATAAATGCCTACTTCCTATACTTTATAATAATTCGTACGTAATTTTAGTTTTTATGAATTGTCAATTTCCTCAAGATATAGTAAATTCAACTTTACTCAACACCTTTTTACCAATAGCCCTAATAAAAGGTGAATTCATACATCTATATCCCTCAATATATACAACTTGATTGTTATTTATCTTTGAGGCCAGATGAATCATGTTTTCAATACTGCATCGAGATTTTTTACATCAAGTAATAAAGCTACACAAAAAAGAATTAACGTTAGGTTCTCGAATAAATTTTCGTTTATTATCTAAGCTCCATAAATACTTCGGATCTTATAATACGTATCGCAAAAGTTTGAATTTCAGGGGAATGTAAGATTACATTTGAAAGAAGACTATAGGGAAACGTAATATAGAAATTAATAGTAAAAGGGTTGAAGTAACGGCTAAAACGCTGTCTTAGCTATAAAACCCAGATATATTTTTCGTTTAGTTGATCGTATTGTGTATAATCAAAATGTAATTAGCCGTGAATATTTGGTATTGGTAAATGCTCTGATAGAAGAATTCATTACCGATACTGATACTAAACATTATTACTTTAATTTCAAAGGTAAAATGACTACGTTAAAAAGACTTTACTTTCAGATAAAATGAAAATTAGTAAATATATACTATAGAAATTAACTACAATATGGGTAAATTCCAAATAATTACTAAAGACATGCAGGCAAGTTACAATTAATATAGGTATTAAAAAAACCAATAAATATTATCCACATGAATTTTGTTGAAGTTATACTATCGGTTTCTTTTTGAGTTACGCCGTAGTAATTGCTAGTAAGAACCAGATTTGACGTTTTGAAACTGTTAATGAAATAAATATTGAAGCGAACGCTTTTTATTTTAAAACATATAACTTATAGGGCTATTAAACGGGCTAATTTGGTATTAAGGAATTTATTGCTTTCAAATTAGCTTTTTTCTAAAGTGTGAATATCGGATCGATATCCTAAATTTTGATTTAATTTTGGCAAGTATTATTGAAAGGTATCAGAATTAAATTAGTAATAATCAAAGCCTATTATCTTTAAGTCGACAGTTGATTTAAATGGAAAAAATTGTTTGTTAAATTGGTTCTACGCTACCATATAGCTGAACCTTATGAATACTTATAGATTGAGTGTATTTCAATATTATAATAAAATATGAATGACACCTATTTTCGAATAATTAAAGTTAGTTTTTACATGTTTCCATGATATTCAAATTACATTTAGTGGTAAATTCCCGTATTTCAATGACAATTTGATAATAGGCTTATATACGTTTTATATTGTAATATCAAAAACGGGATACCTAATTAACTACAGATATTATTTACTTGGAAGCTAAGAACCTATACGATTAAAATATAATAATCTCAAGGTTAATTACCGAATTGAGCTCAATACTAACCGAGAATACAAATCCCTCTATCATTACATAAAATGCAATTCTATTCACTTAAAATAGTTTAATATTGTGAATAAATTTAGGAAACATAATTTTATTTTGGATTCCATTTTCAATTCAAAGATTTTTCCTACTATTATTATTCTTTACTTAATACCTATACGGGATATTTTTCTTTAGACGAGTCGCTCAGTCTTCAATGCCTTTTAAGTACAAGATTGATGAGGATCAATGGGACGTTAAAAGAATACTGGATCAAAGGTTCAACCGCTGCCATCAAATAGGTGAGTTAATTTGGTACTTCGTAAGATGAAATTTATCTACAATAAAGGACGTCAAATGGATAAATCGCAAGAATTGAAATTATTGCAAGGAATAATTTAAAGAGTTTGAAAAAAAAAAAACTGGCATGATTTTCGTGAGTATTTGTAGCTTTTTTAAGAGAACTGCTTCTCACTAATACTCCTTTTGGTGAAAACCCATTCTTTTAAGAAATAATGAATTTTTACACCTGTTTAAAATGTGTACATCATGCTTTCTTTGTCCCCCGGAATTTATTGTACCTTGGTGGAGCACTAAACTTTACCAGCCGTCTTTCTTGTTTATTATTATTGTATATATATATATACTTGCTGGAAACTATGCAGCTAGGCTTAGCTTATTTATCTTTCTGTACAATGCAAATCACACTACGACCAGCAATATTCAAAAGTTTACAAAGCATTATAAGGGTGGCTAACTTCAAGTCAAGGGATAAAACAATCACAAATCTATCTTTAAATTTTCCTTTATTCTCAACTTTGTAGTGATTGTCTATGGACCCTTTAATAGACGAGTAAAATATCAAAAGGCTAATTTAATAACAGAAAGTGTAATCATTTTGTATGGTAGTTTTTCAATATTACAAATACTTGGAATATCTTTACAGTTTACTTGCTGAACTGGATAGGGAACTAGATAACAAATATTGTTAGTATCTTTGGTTTAATGGTTCGATAGATTCCCGTTCCGGAATATCTTAATACATTGTAAGTTAAGAAGATACAAAATTTACAATATAGAGATTCCTTACAATACAATAACAATTTCTTTAAATATTGAGTCAAAAAGAAATATATGATATATAGAAAAGAAAAAAAAACACAGCAAATAGCCTACGCGTAACTTTTCTAAAAAAATATTGTGGTTTATAATGCCATGGTGTAGTATTCATTTTGAATGAATCAACAAAAAAAAAAACCGACTATGAAAGAATTTATGAAAAACTCGGAAACCGAATACTGGAAGATGTCTCTGCACAATAAGATATAGAGTTTATTATCCCTCAATGTTTTCAAGGCTATTAAAAGTAATAGTGTCGGTAAGATCTCTATTCACGTGAAATTAAATGAATAGTAATCGTTAGATTGGTATTGTATTATAAAAGTAAGATGATTAGATAGAAGAAGCATCTAGAGGTGCATGCTATAGGCGAGGGCTTATGAGCCCTTCACCTAGAGCGTACCACTCTGTAGTACCCCTTTTAGACTACTCCATGCATTGCCATCAGCCTGGAATAGCAATTCCAGACCGCTCCATATATAATGTACTTTGCGTATTGCAAGAGTGCAGCGTATAGCGTGACACGTTACCGTACTCTTTATAGGAGTGTATCCTACAATACAGTACACTGCCATATGTCCTATATATACTATCTATAAGGATATATAATAATATCCATATAGTCAACTTTTTTTTCTTCATAATGTATTATATATATATAGTCTAATAACGATAGTAAAGTTATGGTTATAAAGGTCCAAATTAGCAGTTTCTATAATGATAGTTTTATTGGCGTATTAATTGCAAAAGGTACAAATTTATGATTTCGGCTAAGATTAGTAAAATTTGGCTGCGGTAGTGATTGTAACATAACCCTAGTTAGTGTAGCTTAATACGAGTGATATGGTTGGTGATAACGCTTTTCGCGGTTTTTAATAGGGGTAATCGCGCAGATATTATAGAGGAGTGATTACATAGGGGTAATTGCGTAGGAGTGATTACGAAATTACGTATTGGGTTAGTATAAAAAGATACATCGCCATCAGTTTAGGCAAAACTTCTTTTCTCTTCCTTTAAAAGCATGTTATCCAAGTTAATACAAGTTCTTATCCTCATTTTACTTCAGTTTTACTTCATAAAGCTAATCCTCTTTAATAGGTAGGTTATTGAACCAATATTCAGATACTAACCTTTCTTTAAATGCATACCGCGTAAAAACAAAACGGCTAGACGCCGTTTGACGCGAGAGCACCGACATACCGCCGCCGCTGCAGCCGCTGCCTCCGCCCATAGCTTGCTTTCATCTGGCACAATCTCCTTTATTACTGTCACTCCACCCGCCGCCGCGACACCGCCTGCCGTCACTCCACTAATCCCTATCGCCGCCGCCGCTTCACTTTCCCCCACCGCCGTCGCTACCCCATCCTCCCTCAATTTTCCTTTCCCTCCAACTTTTAGGGAGAGGAATGGGGGGCTCTCAATTTCATAGACTACACACTCTCCCTACAAGTAAAAGCCCTATTACTTCCAGGGGCCTTTTTACGCCGCAAACGTAGCCTGACGTAATTGCGTCAGAGTTTGTATTCCGAAATCCACCCGCCTATATACTTTTAACCTTCTTTTTTTTTTTATTATATAAGAAGTACAAGACGAATATGCTTCGCCGCCTCAAACTCTGCATCTTCAGAGTCTATCGCGAGGCTTTTTCAACGCGTAAGATGTTAAAGTGACATACTTGGGTCCATAATTCGGTGCCGTTAATATATACACCTTATGTGTCAAATGTCGCATCCGTGACTGCAGGAAAGTCCGTTAGCGATTGACACGTAAGCCGGTGTCGTTTAGCCCATTATCATTGTTACGAGTGGACCAGTAGTTTTTACGCCCCCCTTCCGATAGTTTTAGGGCCGTAAGCCGAAGCTGTGTTACGCTTTTCTCGGCTTTAAGGTAAATTTCAACCGAACTTAAAAAAAATATTTAGTATAAATACAACGCTCGGGGAGTTAATAAAATAAACGCAGTCGCAAATAACCGAAATAAGCCGATATTAATTACTAATAAACGCTAACCGACGGTTTGAGGAGTAGATATCCGCCGTTACCATGTATAAAGGGGATTACGCATATACTACATAAGCGAATTTAACAACATTTTCGTATGTCGCCATAAAATGGGAAATGCCTTCTTTACGCCTTTGCCTAAAGGTATTCGTCGTAAGGCACAGGGATGTCTCCTTACTAACGTTAATAAAGTCAAAAACAATAGTGGCAGTGGAGTTCATATAAAAGGGGAGAGTAATAAAAAGGATGGTAAGGACACGATGGCGTCACCTTTTCCCTTTTTTGACAGTAATTATTTACCTCTACGGCAGAGTTTGAGCTCCCGGTTACAAAATGTTATCACTTTACTTAAATATTCGTTTTTCAAATGTAAAAAATATAATCTTAAATATAAAAAATGAAAATATGTAATATTCCCAGATTGGTATAATGTTGTAAATTGAAATAAAAATAGAAAAAGATAATAATAATACATAGAGTCAAGGCGTATGAAAGACAAATTAATGAAATATTGAAAGCGGCGCGAAAAACATAAGATTAAACAAAGGTACGAATTATAGGTAAGCGCGGATAACGGAACCTAACCCGCTTAAAAATTGGCGAAAATATTATGTTAAGTTAATAAAGTCGCAAACCATTTTCTACTATACTTAGAAACAAAATACCTATCTTTATTAGAGTTTTTAACGCTCCATTCTATATAACCTTAGTTATCGCATTCATCGGGTTTAATCTTCTATTAATTTATCTTATTTCATAGATTTTCCGGTATTCGTAAAATTTGCGTAATGTTATAATACCCATTATTAATAGTTTTGCATTTGTAATACCTCCTCTAACCACGCATTTATAAAACTAAAAAAATGTTGTATAACATATAATGGATGATGCGTAAACTAAGGTTAAAAATTATCTGGATCTTTATCATTATGGTAATATCTGAATTGAAACCTCTAATTATGCCATAAATTTCTAAAACCAAAACACTTTATGTAACCCTTTCATACTTGGTAAAGTGTTAATAGATAATGTTTTTACAAAGCGTAAAGCCGTTGATGATCGTCATTTCGTTGCCGAGGACGAAAATTGAGCCTATTTACATATTACAGTGGTTTTTTTTGGTGGAAAAACCGTTATTAAAATAAATAGCATTTTAATACGTATATTCAACAGCATCAATTGTAAAACGCCTTTTAAATTGTGTATTTACTATAAAAGGAGTTTGTTAAAAGTTTTACATATATCGCTCGTTGGAACGGTTTGGCATTACGCGGCGACCGAAAGGGTAAATACCGCGTTTGGTCATACCATAAAAGTAACTCAAACGTTATGTATGCGTTGTCATTTTTATTCGTCAGCCTGTTTTACGTTATCTACAACGATAAAAGCAACTTTATCTATTTGTTACTTTTACTTAAGGTCTAAAACGTCGTTTCGAGAAGTAATGTTGATGTTATTAAATTCTATCACGTTGTCCCCCGTTAAGTATATTTTGGGTATCTCCTTTGATCCGGCTTTTCAAAGTTACCTCTTTTTAAATACGGAGACCAAAGCGTTATAAAACGTTAGCATATCGTCAGTTTTAATACCTACCAGTACAAAGCCCTTTAAATGAGCTATTAATATTAACAAATTCGGGTTAAAAGTAAAATTAGTTATTTCGAACCGTTACTTATAGTACGTTTAGTAAGTATTATATTAGCAAACACCGACTTCGACTAAGTCGTAAAGTAGTTCTATAATACGTAAAATTGTTTGGTGCGGGTAATGATACCAAAAATCTTTTGTTATATTGATAAAAATCCGTCATTTAAACCATTATTTAAATTAGTTAGATACCTGTGTAATATATCGATGTTCGATATAAAGGTTATACTGTTCGTTAATGAAGATCGAGAATACAAAATTTGAGTGGTAATTGACCCATTATAATGTAGGAAACTAATTTATCATGTTCTTTATACCTTTATTATTATATCTTTTAATAATGCGGTTGGTTTTTTTCGCAACGTTTACCGGTCTGATTTTAACTTCGTAAATGATGCTGTTTGAAAAAATCCTATCGGTATCCAAACATACTGGTTGAATCGTTTAAAACTAAGAACGTCTTAGTCGATTAAAGTTGAAATCTCTATTTAGGTGAAATACTCGAATAAAGTATCTAGGGTAGTAATAATACCTTTATTATGAAGCTTTAGGCTAAGTTCACGGTTTGTCATCTCCTTTTTACGTAATGAACGAGTCTATGGTAAAGTTCTTGGTGCGTCTCTTACTTTTCGAAGCCGAGAGGCCGTTCTCGGCGGCGAGATTATGGTGGGGTTAATATAGATGAACCACTCTTATTTATCGTCAACAGACCGAAATCGAATTTCGAAGGATAGGCTAAAGCTAAAATCGGTTGAAATTTTTCGTTTTAAAGGGTATCTCGTTGATAGTTTTATTCGTTTTATTGTTCTGGGTCGTTCCTTTTAATATTTTTCCTATATTCGCGTACCATTATCCATCGATATGAATTTTTACTATTTAGCAAAGTAACGAGTACATTATAGTTTTTCAACCCGTTAATTATTTAAAAGGTTCTTGAAGAATCCTTCGTTTTTTTAAATGATAACTTTAAATTATAATAATACATTTTAAACGTTCACTTTTTATATACTTTTCCTTATAACTAACTATTTCAACACATTATCCTTAGTTTATAAAGAACGAGATACTGTTAAAACCTTCGTTATAATATTATCATTTTACATTGTAAACTGTAATAATATAAAGTTTATATGATATCTCGAGTAGCCAATAAACACAAAAAGCGTAGAGATAAGCATACTTGGGCTAAAAGTGTTGTTAAAGACGCTAACCGCTATTTAAAGGATAAATTCCCTCAAATAAATACCCTTCAATTTCTTCAACAATACCGTATATTCTTTTTTAATCGGTTCATAATACCGTCTATACTTTTCAATATCTTTTAGGGCTTTTACTTAAATTTTTTATACTTGTTACCGGCTATCCAACTCTTAGTCCGTCACTTGATAAAGTCGAAAGCCGTATTATTATCTTATGTAATCCAGTTCAGGGGGACTTTGGTAAACGTCAGACTAATAGTTGACCAAAGCGTCCTAATATTTTGTAGCTAAATCGTTTCGTATAAATTTCACGACTTGAGTGAATATTGCTATGTTAATGGCATAAATAACCGATTAACTATTTCGATATATAATATTAATAATTACTTTATAATTAAAGTTTATATAGATTTTATAGCGAAATTTAAGATTTCGAAAGGCTTTTAAGGATGATTGATACTTATAGGAAAACTTTTGGTTAGCTTTGAGTATGTTCTTTCCTATATCCGTATTGAATATGGTGTAAAACAGGCGTAAAAGGTGTTTTACAACCGGGTATCCAAATTGTCGGTGTAAAATCCCAAATTTGAGTTGTATTAAGTTAATACCCTTACTTGTACGTATATTGTAAAAGAATTACAAGTATCTGAACTGAAGCCTAAGAGGCACAGATACGTTATTGAAGTCGGGAATAAGTAAATTATTTGTATTTCGGATTCGAATTCCTAGTTTATTGTGAGTCGTCAATAAAAGCATATATGGTGTTTTAAATTACAATATATAAATCTTAACCGATCCGAAACGCGTATTTACAACGACCATTCAGAGTAATAACGCTTTTCTTTTACCAAATAAGACCTTTCGGTGTTATCTTATTCGATTCAGTTTAAACTTCGAAAACTTCGCTATAAATACGTCGAATTACGGATTTCCGGCTATTAAGAATTCGGTTGTACTAATATTAGGAATGATTCCCTAAAAGCTGTTTCCAAATCTGTTGAAAACGTGAATTGTAACGTTATAAAGGCGTCGAATACTTCATTTATGTAATTTAAGCTTGTAGGATACATAAAAAAGGCGTTTTTCAAGCTAATAAAGATACGTTAAGAGATGTTATCATCTCAGGTTAACAGGTTGACATTACTATATTTAGGATCGTTTTCTTCAGATATTTCTTCGTAAGGGTACGAGTTAAATCTATTATTTGTACCTTTGTATTCGGCTATGTATGTTTTAAAATTTGCTTTTATCTGATACTTCAATACATAATTGGTTTAAAATTGTCGTTTAATCCGAAATTTCTCATGAACGGGGTAGTTAATAAACTAACAGCCAACTTTTCCATATACGATACACCGCTTTTGCAAACCCATAGCGCTCAGTGTGCTTTTTCGCAAATATTGTTATAGTCGCGGTACATTTTTTCTATTTTTGAACGATCGTTGCTATCTCTTGTTGCTAGGGCCTCCTCTTCAATACCTGTATTTAAGGCGTTTGTTTTATCTTAAATGAACTTTAAATCTTTATTTTAATATGTAATAAATAGTTTTGGCGATATTTTTTTTTTTGGTAATTTAGCTTTCGCCTTTGGTTTTATCAGCTATAAATATTAAGTCCAGGCCCCTTCATCACCTTATTCAGGTTCTTAACGATGGTTTAAAGCTTCTATAAAAGGCCTTTAAATCCTTCTTCGATCTGAAAAGTATAAAGTCGAAATTCGGGTTTCCGCGACAAGTGTTCGCTATTAGTTACATAAAGAATTCATTACACTTATATTCCGATTTAAAATCTTCGTGACATTTCTGGAAATTAGCTAGTGAACCTGTAACAATATTCGAAAGGTTTTCATCGGCGTTCTTTTATTGATTCTTCATGTATCCTAGATTATATTGGTTTAATCCCTATCATTAAGTTTATAATTAATTTCTGTATATAAATACTATTTCAAGCGATTATAGTACTTCGCGAATATATTCACCCAAGTAAAGTTTAATATATAGCATTCCTTTATTTGTCCAGATAATAAACTAAGTAAAATAACATGAAATAAAAATAGTTTAATATCCAATGTTTTACATATAGTAAGTATAACACGTATTTCATTATTCAATACGTGTTACGGCTCACTATTATCATTGTTATCTGTATCTGAAAGCCTGATAAAGTTAATTAGTTTTATGAGGTCGCCTGTATTAGTAGAAAAACGATTTGGTAAGTGGTTACAGTAAAGGTCGTGGTTAACGGGCACTATTTTATAAAGATATTATTGATGTTTTACGCCGCTTTTTAATTCCAGGGGAGGAATGTTCTTTGTTTTTCGACCGTTTCCATTATAGTCAATCGGCCCGTTTTCAGTGTTTCGGTTGATCCCGTTATAGCCGAACGGGTTATTTCCATTATTCGGGAATCTGTTCAGTATTTGGTTTTATTTTACTGTATATGTTGGTATATGTGTGTATTATACTTGTGTAATAGACAATAATTGTGGTTGTTTTTCTTTTTCGGAGACTTTACTTCTGTTTTAGGGTGCAGGTATAAAACCAGGTCATCTTACACCTTGTCCCTGTCTTTCTAACAATAGTCTCTTTTGCTCCATTAGGCAATCTCTTTTTACAAATTTCTCCAATCACAAATCTTTATCCTCCCACTTTAGTATTTCGATAAATTGCGTTGTTTCCATTAGAGCTTTTATAAATCAGTCTTTCCTACTTAATAGATTATTAATACCTTTAATTTGAAGTTGGATTCGTGAGGCTTTACCAATGATAGGATTGAATATTTGTCATATTTTGAGCAATCAACTCAAAATTGTTTTATATAAATTATCCAGCAAATTGGATCCTTAGGTTTTCTCCTCCCAGTAGCGGAATATAATAGCCAAGATGTATATGTTTACTATGTAAAGTTTTAGTCCTTCGACTGGTGTGTCGATGGTGTTATTCTATAAGTCTAGATCGATTTCTTGTATTATAGCCTTTCTAATTCCCATATGTTAAATCAAAAGGTCAAAGTAAACGTTAGTTTCCTCCAGTGTCATGAGTTTTGGAGTTAAAGCTATAGGTATTATGCGGAGGTTGGGTATAGTGAATCCTGTATATACGTAGTATATTGTAGAGGCATTTATTAGTGATTTCGGACTGTAGTTAAAATTGGATACATCCAAATTTCAAATTTTAACGTGATTCGTTTTATAAGTAGCAAATACAAAGTAAATAAAATAATTCAAGTAGTGGAAAAAGAGCTTACTAACAGTTGTTAAAGTAAATAAATCTCTAACAATACGTAAAAAAAGTGACTATAAACTAGTTGGGTGTTTCAAATTAATTTTATTAATGTTTGGTAACATTACGTTAACCAAGCTGTTAGGAAAATTTAATCGTTATAGGTATTAAACCCTGAATATATAAGGTGAATGTAGGCAAACTTAGAATATATATGATGGATAACACATAGGGCGGACGCAGGAAAGTGGGTAGGGCAAAGGAAATATGGGTTGCAGGGAGGTGTATTATATGATTCAGTGTTTGGTAATCGGTTCGTATTATTGTGTCGTAACCGCTTTTAGTAGAGTAAGCGGTTGAGTTGATTGGTACGTAACCGCTCTTATTAAAGCGATCATTTTGGATATTATATTCGTAACCGCTCCAATATTTTACGAGCTGTGAAGATTATCGATTTCAAAACGAATACGTCCTAACTAAGGATTTCAAAACTTATTGGTTTTGACTTACGTAGCCTAATACGTAATAAAACGTTTTTTAAGAAGTGTCTGGGTACGTCAGAGCGCTAAATAAGGGTTCAAATTAATGTAACAGGGATTTTAGTAAATAAAGTGTTCAATAAGAGTTCATACTATTGTACTAAAGTTGTCTTTTTTGAAGTTCCTTATTTTTTACAATCTTTATACAGGTCGGCATGTAATTCGTATAAAGACGAAGTGTTGTGGAACAAACAGTTAAGACCATTATGATATTCCGCTATAGGTATTCAACTTATATCTGTCTTCTTTTTCCTAGGCAGTCTGTAATCTATCGGGTCGGCCACTGATTAATATCGATAAGGTCTCTATTCAAGTAAAAGTAAATGAAAAGTAATCGTTAAATTGATATGGGAATAAAAAAGTAAGATGATCAGATTCAAGACATATTCAGAGGATTACGCCATAGGTGAGAGCTTATAAGCCCTTTACCCAGAGCGTACCACTCTGCAATACCTCTTCTAGACCGCTCCACGCATTGCTGTCGATCTGGAATAGCCATTCCAGACCGTTCTATGCACGATGCAGTTTGTTTCTTGCAAGAGTACAGCCTGCAGCGTGACACGTTACCATGCACTTTGCAGGAGTGCACTATGCAATACAGTGCACTGCCACTTGACCTATATATACTATCTATGAAAATATATAGTAATATCTACAAATATCAATCAAAATATTATATCCATAAGAAATTATTTCAAGATGAAAACTTATTTTAATGGTTAAATCAAAAGATATAAGATTAGGATCACTATACGAGGATTTGAGTAACAGTATGATATTGACTACACTGAAACCTTTGCTACTAAAGTAAATTTCAATACCTAGAGAACCTCTGTTCTCTATGTTACTTCCGATAGATAGGATATTAACCAAATCGACATCGATTTAGGTTTTTGACATTGGTAATTTAAAGAACTGATCTTTATAAAGATTCCGAATGCTACTAATAACTTTGGGTTGGAATAAACCAAGGAGAATAATATGGGTTTCAATCTTATAGTTATCCGAGTTTTCCAGATTTTCTTATCCTAATTGAAAGTTAAAAATAACTTATGACAATGATTAAAGAATTAAGAAATAATATGCGATACTTTTAATTTCGAAAGGTCAATTTTTGATAATGTGTAATATATTAATTACAACTGTTAAATTGTCACTTATATCAACGTTGACAAATTTCTCATTATTGACGCTAACCTGAAGTATATCAAAGTCATTAAGGACATTTTGAAGAGCTTTAAGTATATGAACTTGGAAAAGACTTAATACTTTCAAAAGATACGTCTTCCATAAAATAGGGATACGTACATAATCATCTCAACTCAAGGTACGTATATCTAAAGTTTCTTGATTTTATGATAAAAAAAATGATCAGAAGTTCAACCGACATTGCTATCGCTACTTAGTTTCGTTTCTGTTTCATGATGATGCTCTTTCAAGATCAGGTAAATATATCACAAACCAAGAAATATCAATCAGATATTAGGGAATTTCGTTATTTAATGTGCTAAACTAGTCAGAATATCGCGTAACTTATATTACTACTCTCATTCTTTAGCCACTATGTTTTATATGAAAAAATTATACATGTCAGTTATGCGTTCAAATACCCTAGTTGGTAAAAAATATTAGATAACAATTTAAAAAAGCAACTTTCAGTATTACCGTATCAAAAAGGTATGAAATTCAGTTCAAATAATCATAAAGATTTCCATAGATTTTTGATAAATGGCTGGTAAGACTCTCACTCAAAATAAAAGAAGCCCATTGTAAAATCAACTTATAGATATATAGTTAAAATTGTTAATAAAACTGTTGACTGGGTATCTAAACGAAGATTCAAACTATGTTACTTTTGTATATGTGTTTAACTTGTAGCAGTGATAAAAGTTATTAAGAATACTACTTGAATATAGAACTTATTCATAGGGATATGTATTCCTCTTATAATTACTCCATACTATGATAATGAGGGATCTATTAAGCTATTTAGAAACAGAAAAAATCACTAAAGCATATAATATATCCACCTTAAATAACACTTTTAAAATTATGAAATGAAACGTAATTCTATATAAATCAAGTGACTTTTTACGGATGAACAACTAATTAACAGGTTAATAAAGCTATTGAAAAGGGCCAAACAAGATTAAATGATGAAAAGATTTATCTTCATTAAGTTGATTTCTGTTTAAATTGGTGTATTATAAACCTTAATTCTTTAGGTTACCTTGTGGTATTGTGAATGTGGAATGGTTAAGTAGTTATTTTTGCAACATTTAAAGTATTAATAAAATATTGTTAAGGTAATCGGTTAAAATAGGATTATAAGAATCTTATTTTTTGCATCTACCAACTATCTCTCTCCACTAAGCTTCCTTCATCTTTCACTCTTTTCTTTATTTTATATTTCACCTCTTTTATTTTTTCTTCTCCTGCGTTTCACTTCTAAGTTTACAATACCTCGTACAAGGATATGTTTCAAATACAACAGGTATAATCTCTTAATAAAGAAGCCAGTTGGTACTTGATATAAGCACTAATTCTTCATACGTCTCTACACCAAAAATAAAGAATACTCAAGAGATAGGGATATCTACAGGGGTACTAGTACTGACTAATAAAAAATATTCATACCAACTAGTACAAAGGATCAATTCGAAGATGTTGCCTGGCACTGGTATTTACAAGTATAGGGTAACTAGTATTGACTAGTACAGATCCTCGACCTTAATTATAGACATCTATATGAAAATTCTCTTGACTATATCAAAGAGTTCTTCATGTATATTCTAATACATCTGAATCTACAAGCCAAAACAATTTCTTTGTAGTAACTTAAACCTTATCATATAGTTCATATATTATCTTTTGTTAAACTTTAAAAAATATTTTAACTTAAGAATCGTGCTGTTCATATCTTTCATATTGAATTGATGTTTAGATACAAATTGAACAGATTTTTGTGGAAAGAGTTCATTAATATTAACTCTATTTTTAATAGTACTAGCCTATTGATAGGCTTATAGACATTGTAATATTGTCGATTCGATTTGGTCGAAGTAACCGAAGTATTGCATAGTTATGTGATTGATGTATAGTTCTATGTTTGGTAGACCGCTAGCCTGTTTTCTTACTCATTTGTATGGCTAATTGCTTAACCCATGTTACAGTATAAAGTGGGCGTATATTAAATTGACTTCGTAGTAGACCTATCAAAACGATACACTTAACTTGATGTCAGTAGAGTCAATTTACTTGACAGCAAATTTTACTGATTGTATTTTAATTGTTATTGTTTGAACACTGACGGATTTTTGTTCTATGCGCATTTCTAGTGTGGTCGACCAATTATTTCAGGTACCTTTTGAAGTACCTCCTCATTAACTGGCCACAATCTCGTCAATTTTGCACCAAAATTAACTCTAACTTCCCTACGACTCCGAGTTCCAACTTCATGAAATTTTGTATATTTTTCTTCCTCTACAAACTTATACAAACTTCAAACTTAACTATACCATTGACTTAGCCATGCTAATCAATCAGATCGTCAGCTTTGGTACTTTAAAAGTCTTTTAGTTTGTCGGGATACCCTTGTTCTTTTACCAGGTCGCCGGTATGTAACTCGAAATTTCCTAGTGGTTTTTTAACGTGGCTTTTAATACGTTTAGTTCATTGTTTACTGTTTATAAACTTCTTTTGGGTTTTATTTAACATCGATTTCCTCATACCCTTACTCGGATTGTCTTCACTATTGATCTACCTGATCTCTTCAATTTCTTCGTTTTCAGAGGATTTATAGAATGTTATTCCATCGATTATCAGACGTTTTTCGCTGGTTTTTACGAGTCTCAAAGGTATTCAAGTAGGCTTTTCGAGTTTATACAAATACTAGCGGAATAAGTGGAATCTTTAGCTATCTAATATCGATGTTGAGGGTTATTCACATCCTCATGACTACATAGAATCTAGTGATTATGCCATAGACTTATAAAACAATTAAGTTTCGAGTAATTTCCTTCTACTTAATAGAGTTTCGATATATGTGGTTTGAAGTGATTTCTTTTGTTTTTTGTAATTCACCCTTATTGATTATCCTAAATAAGTTTCCAACATGTAACGATAGATCAGTATTATTTGTAATAAAACTATTCGTACATATTATTAATTTTGTTTTCAGCAATTTAATTGGGATTATATTGATTTTTTCTTTCGAAATTACTTTTTTTGCTAATTCAACCCTTAATTCAATCTACTATAATCTTCGTTTTTTAGGTTTCACGTTTTTTTAAAAATATAGAAATTATAGGAAACCTTCGGGGAGTATAAAGTAACGATATAACTGTTACGTGTATGTTATTTCAGATATTTTTTTAACTTGGAAACGTTTGAATTATAAATTGGGCTTAAATTAACGCTTTGACACTTCGGAAGAAAATTAAAGTAAATATAAGTAGCTTTAATACTATGTTTACGGATTGACGATTTGTTGCAATCTATATATTTTACTTTCACTGGTGTTGCGATCGGCATATTTTTCTTGAACCTTTAATTTTAATCACCCTTCATTTTAATATTATGGGGGCGGCAGTTTTAATGAAAAGGTTGTCTTTAATTTATATACATCTTACCCCAAATTTTGATTTTTCGTTATTAGTACATACCTGTTGTAGGTTAAATATTTTATGTCTCACTTTTTTTTGAAGTATGATTAATACAATGTGAACTAATTAACGCCTTCTTTACTTAGTACGTAAAGTGGTTTCATTTATCAAATAAACGTTTCAAATTAGTATTTTTACGAAGTTTTTATGGTTAGTTTTATGAGAAAATAATTTGTAGATTCATTGTTAATTGCATTAACGAGCGGGTAATATCACAGCTATCAGGGGTGAAATTTATATTCTTCTTTTCAAATAAATTTATTTCTAATAATATTACTTAAAGTTAGTTCATTTACTGAATTGTTAGCGATTGCGTGAGGATCAAGTCTTTATTTTCATCACTGTATAATTGATCGATTAGGCGTAAGTTTTTATACGGCCTTCATTTAGTTTTTCCCTTAATATTATGTAAAATCTTTGACCTGAAAATCGTGGTATTTGGGTCTTAAAAGTTAAATTCGAGTTTGGGTATAAATTGCAAAACTTTCTTAGTAAGTATTCCATCAATATTAATACTATCTTCCTATTCAAATAGCTTACCTCATGCCTTAATAACTCTTTGTACCTAGAGCTTAACAGCCAGATTTTGATCATTCTTCTTTTTCCTACTAACTCAAGCATTATTGTATATCCAACCCATTGATGTATTTCTTATCCTGAACTTTCCTCTTCTTGGTTGTTCGGCCATACTGTCGGCGTTCTATCAACCTTTGAATCAAGAGAGGGGTGTTATTGTGCTGTTACTCCAATAAATTGGTGATAAGTACATTTTGGGAACGGTTTATAGATTAAAATAATCAACCGATTCGACGATAGTATTTCCTGCCGTCAACTCAAGCTTTGGAGCATTTGAGTCGCGATAGTGGTGGTAGTTGCTAGTTTCCTGGCCCGAGGGTTAAATTCCTATAGTAGGACCTAAAGTTAGCTGAGCTTTGTATAAATACCTGCCGTGTGACGTTTTGTTTCCAGGAATTAAATCATTCTAGAGAAGTTTTAGTGATTTTAAGGGAAATTTTAAGGGGTAAAAGAAACCTAACGATCGTAAAGAAAGTTTTTGGAAACTTGACCATCTTATTCAATTAACTGATAGATAGTGATAACTTTAATTTCTTTTGTTGCTTTTATGGCTGTTACTTTACATACTTTACTATTTTTGAACGCGTACTCCACTTTGTTTCAGGCAGTTATCAAGTGGACAAGTAGACTAAAATGTTGCTTATCGTCATTGTGTCAACAATTGGTGTTAGTGAAAAGTTTAAAGATATGATTGAAATGAGTATTAAGGGGTAGTTCCCTAAAATGTATGCAAGAACGTTGAAGATTACTAAATTACTTATCTTTTCCGCGTGGTTTTTGAGGATGAGGATTTTAAAGGGGGTCTTAACGTTGAGTCAGTTCAAAAGAAATTTCTTCTAGCTTTAATGAAGTTTTTTTTCGGGATGTAGATTTTTCGTTGATTAACTTCCTACTTTAAAATGGAGCTTTCACCCTTTTGAAACATATTTTATATATTAATTGTTCAGTGGTTGAAGAGCTTATTATATTTTTGAAAGGTGCAGACTTTACGATCAAACTTTTCGCCGAAGTGTGATTCGACGATGTATTAGCCAACGTAATCAGTTAAGAGTATTTCCGTAAACGTTTTGTCGGCATATTTTCCCCATAGTTTCTAGTTACAGTGGGCGAAGAAAGGTAATTCGATATTCTTGATTTGCTGTATTCTCTTTTAATGTAATATCATCTTACCTTGATGTTTTGAGTAAGGAGACTTAACGATTTGGGCGAGGGAACTTGAAGGTTTGAAAATGTAGGAATTTGGTGTTTTAGGGAAGAGATTTGGTAATTTGGCGTAAGGTTGTGTGACGTAACTTTCTTAGCAAAACTTGAAGATTCTTAAAATTTTTCTATTACATTAACGATTTTAACGATTAAAGATTTTGTGATGTGGAGAAGGGAAAAGGATTGGTATAGAGGAAAAGACTAAGTAAAGAAAGAAGTGTCGAATGTTGTTTGTCATTGAAAGTTAAAGACGGTGAGACTTAGTCATTTTTGTAAAAGTACTACCCGTAAGAGTAGTACCCGTAGTAGTATTGACTTAACCGTTTGTCAATTCGACGATTTTCGAGATTTTTGACTGTTAATCTCAACGTCCTTAAGAAGTATTAAGCGAAGATTTTGTGGTGTTTTCGAATGACTATACCGTCGCTACCTTTAAATTACTGTGATAAAACGACGTAATCTTGAGTTCTTTTTTATTTACTATCACGAAAAACCGACGCAGTAGTAGAGACCACTCGCAAAAACTTTTTCTTTACCTTAGTATCGCACTAATCGTCACCAGAAAGTAGCCTTTTCTTCTACCTAGCCAATTTGTACTTAGCTTAATAAGCACTAATCATTGTTGATAGGCTTAGCCTATTAATAGGCTTTAAGATGTTCCAACGTTGTCGATTCGAATCTATCAAATTAATATTTTTATTTTGTAGTTAAGTGAGGAATGTATTGTTCTAGGTTTGGCAGATTGCTAGCTAGTCTGCTAACTAATTTTTATGACTCATTGTTTGTCTTGTGCCCTAATATAAAGTGGTCGCATACTGTACTTAACTTTATAGTAGACCCACAAAATAATAAATACAACTTCCAGTCAGTACAGTCAATATACTTGATAGTCAAGTTATCTAACTGCACTATAATTACTACTGTACCAATACCTATCGCTTTTCTTCCAAAATTCATTCAAAGTTTTGATGTTTTTTTGTAAAATCAGTCTAACTGAAAATTATCGATCATGTTTCTCTGTTATAATAACCAAAGAAATAATAAATGAGCATTCTATATTATATTACTTACCAATTTCTTTAAAAAATTTATCGTTTTAGAAGTTAGAAATGGCGTTTCCATTTCTTTTACTTATTGATTCCTAGAAAATGTTGATTGTATGAACTAATTTATCAGGTTTATTTATTTGTATGGGTGATTATTCCAATATATTGTTTAATCCAAATTATACCAAATACGGCAGAAACGTTTATGATTTCAATAAGTACTCCTATATTCAAAATACATCACATTTTAATGTGTTATTTCATTTTCTTAGCTTTTATAAAACGAGGTATTTATGTTGCAATGACAGATTTAGTAGGTTAATTGTCGATGGACTATTCCTTGCATCACGATTATCATTAACTTAGAGTTTTGCTGGTTTTTTTTTTAATTTACTTGAAGCTTTAGTATTCCTTGTAACCCTTTTCTAGTATTTCCCAACCCAAGTAATTCATTCTTTGAAAGAGGATATATGTTAGAAAACAATAAAATTTCCAACTGGTAGTTGAGGTTAACAATATCGCTTGAGCTCTTATCTGCTATTTTAAGTTTTTCATTTATTTGTAAAACTTCCTATATTTTGAGCATGGATGTCATAATTACTTAAAGTAAATAGTATACCCTTTCAATTTTCCTGATACTTCAATAAGTCCTCAAATAGATTTATTTATATTAAATCCATATTATTTTAATATCAGTTTGAAATTCTGTTGCTGAAAACTCAATTTTTATGCTATATACGATAATATTTGGCGGGACAGGATACTTCTAAATCCATGATATACATAACCCCTTTTAAATTTCTGTTCCTGTTGGAATAATCATTGTTTTCAATGCAGTAGGTCAACTTTACTGTAAGTAAAGTTGATTGTACTACAAGTGTATTGTTTTGTGCAGACTTACCGCATTTGGTGTAAGTTGAGTAAAGTAGGCTGCACTTTACTCTAGTGCACGGGCTATGCAATTGTCCATAAAAATTCCAGTGCAGACCGGCCAGCGGTCTGCCAAACCTAGAACAATACATCTACCATCTGACTACTGCAATACTTCTGTTACTTCGACCAATCGAATCGACAATGTTTCAACGTCGAAAAGCCTATTGATAGGCAAGGCCTACCAACATTTTCTAATATTAACATAAAGATCTTTATGTCGTGAACAAAAGATGTCAAATATACAAAATAAAAATAGGTATGTTGTTCAAGTTAAAAACATCAGCCAAAATTCTATAATTCATATTCTTATAATTGTGAATGTAAACTTAAACCTTTTGAGAATTTAAGAATGAGTTCGATAATGATAGAAAAGCTTTTATATAATTTTCAATAGTACATATTTGACATTTTAATGGCTTACATATATATGATATTCATACAGTTTATCAATATTTTCGTAATGAAAACATCAGTATAATTAACCTATCCTTAACTATATAATATCAATTAACATTTTCTCTTGTGATTGAATATAGAATTATAAATCAAACTACTTGGAAGAGAAGGGATACCTCTATCCACGCTTAAATATACTATCAACTTTAATATCAATAGGAATACTAAGGGTTTTTATAATTTCCAAGTAAAGTAAAATAGGACTGGAAGGTTTCAAAATTTAATATCTAGTATGTTAAATAAATATTCAAATAATTGTTGGTTTGGGGAGTGATAGTTTCTTATCTAAACCAAAGCTAACTTTTGCTTCGCCGATATCTTAATTATGAATTTAAGTATTAACAGTTTCTTTCTGTTTTTGAATGATATAATAGAAAAGTTTCCCCAATGTATATCGTAATTCTCTCGTATATGGCTTAATTCTTTAATTCATATGTTTAGCGCAATTATAGTAAAGATTAACTAAATACTAAAATCTAAGGGCTTCGTTATTATAATAGTTATAACGGTTTTCATCGGTTATATGATATGAAAAGGTATAGTCGACTAGTTGATGAGTTATTATAGGAACAATATCTTAAAATTACGTCTTCTTTCAAAGTAATATATTTGTTATGTGACTTATTTTCGGTTTTATAATCTGCAATGCGGTCTTAGTATGTTTTTTTTAATAATAGGGTATTGAGGGTAATGCACCACCTGTTATTTATAAAGTTCAGCAACAGGTTAGCGACTTTTGAAGTAATTCAACTTGTTATTAATTTACAATTTTGAATTATCATTAGTATAATGATATATTTGCTCGCCTTATTTCCTCAGAATTTGTTTGCATGCTCGTTTCCAGTATGACTTCTAGTTCACTAACTTTCATCCGGATTTTCAATTCTTGAATATACTCTATTTACGGTCTATTTAATTCATAATTCAAACGTTTCCATTGTTGAAATCGCAGAAATTGTTAGGTTGGGGAAACGTACCTTCTAAGCTTGGGGCAAGTTCTATTATGATAGCAAAAAAGAACCGAAACTAGCTCAAAAAGCCCTTATTATTGATATTTAAATATTTTAGGACGGAGTTAAACTATTTAACGCCTGTGACAGTTACTCTAATTTATTTGCGTAATACTTGTTTTTCTAGAGTTAACCTTATTTATTATATGTTAGTAAAGTATTAGTTTGTCAATATATTATTTGAAACACTGATAATTTTTTATATTATCGTCGTTCAACGTATTGTGATCCAATCCGTATAATATTACGTCAAGTGGTCCTCATACTCGAAATAACGTTTTATGCTGTTATGAATTAGACTAAAAGTATATAAAATAAATCAAAATATTAAATAATAGTTTTTGTCGCATTCTCCATAATATTATTACAGAAAAATTATATTGAAACCTGAAGGTTAAACCTCTATATACTTCCAAATATTAAGTAATGTCATAATTTTCATATTAAATAGATTTCAAGGTTTTTCCTTATAGTTCTTTATGTTATTCTGGATTTTAGCGGAGTCCATGAAAGGTTTGTAGCTGATACTAATTATTTTGAATGGTTTTGGAGGTAGATTAAAGTAGTTATCCAAATTGTTGATCGTAGGTTTTTCGATTCATTATTGTTTTGTTATTTTTCAATTTCAGTGATAAGGGTAGCTCATAATGTCTTCACCTGATGGGTATAGTTTTGTAGTTGGATTTGTGGTGGCCTTTCACGTATAGTTGTACTGGTTTTTGAAGTATAGCCAAGGATTTTACATAAATGTATACCGTGTAGTCTTGTTATTTTAACAAATTTGATGATTATCTAGAAACTTTGAACGATTTTTTTTATTTTTTTTCAATTTGATGCTGGATCTCGCTAGTGTAATTTCTAGGAGCTACGTTGTTAGAGGTTGTTCAACGTGTTAGTTTTCTTGTTAATATGTGCTTAATGTTATGAAGCATACGAATTCTTTCAATTAATAAATCTATATGTATTTCCTTATCATTGGAGTATGAGGTATTATCTATTATAGCTCGACTTACGATGGTATTCCCAATAGATGACATTTGGAGTTTACCATTAAGGTACATGCAAAGGACTAAATGAGGCTCTAGAGGTACTTCATGCAGGACCTATAGGTATAGCCAGTGCCCAACCCGTTACATACCGTCATACGTACCGTATACGGACCGTACCTGGTCTGCGCCCGGACCGAACTTAGACCAAGTATTGGATATTCTGTTACGTATACAATCACGTGACCTATAAACTTAGTACATAATAATTTAAGTTTATAACATACTCCCCTTCACTTTAAATGTTATAAAAACCGTGGTATTTTACTGGTTAAACGCAGGACGCGGGCCGTAACCACCTAGTATGTGGGTCGAGCGCGAGCTGGGCGCGGTCCGATAACGTTCCTTTCAACGTGTCGTATAACGTATCGGCCGGCCTAACCCTAAGCCGCCGGCGCTGTATAACGAGCCTTTCAACATACCATTTAATATATTGCTCCTATTACTGGTACTCTATAACCTGTTTTTTGACATACCATATAATATATCGCTTTTGTTGCCAGTATCGTATAACGCGCCTTTCAAAATATCGTATAACGTATAGCTCTTACCGATTTCGGTCCGTTTATACTTTTAAACACGTTCTTTATCGTAACTTTTAAAACCTGTCTCCTTTCATTTTTACCTCGCCAACTTGTATTTAACATCTTATACTATATTGTGCTTTTTATGATAACCTTATTATAAATACATATTTCCTTTTTTAATCATACCTTTCAATTATTCATTTGTAGTTAGTGATTTATTAACCTTTCTTTGATTAATATAATTGATATTTATAATAAACCCAACCACACTTATACCGTCGTAATCGTTTTGAATTCACGACGATTATCTGTCTCATAAAATATATTACCTTACCATATACTAATACCATATCGTTAATCATATCTCATAACCTCTTCATATTATAAACGATTTATTTCCTTGTGGAGATAACGAGGATACAAAAGAAATTCCCCTTTTATAAACGAAAAATATTTACATATTTTATATTTATTGACTTTTTTACTTCGGACAAGCTTTCATTTACGTTATTATCTTTTATGCATAAAGTTATGATATTTTTGGAAGGTTTATTAAAAGTTAAATTTAATCAATTAAACTTACAAGAGACACGATAGTAATGAAACTCATTTTTATAATATATCTAAAAGATACGTTTCTCTATGACTTCACCTGGTTATACGACTTATTACGAAAATTACTAAAAATCACAAAAAATATAAGATACATTTTATTTCCCGTTGATTAAAGTTTGAAAAATATGCCGGATTATACGCTTGGTTTTCTTTTCGCATTTTCCGAGCTAGTTAGTTAATTTACTCTGCTTCTAAATGTTATCCGCGCTTAAAAAGTCCTCATTATTCCGTTAATATAAACTGTTACCTCTTTCCTTATACGTTACCATCATTCTTTCCTCTCGGATCTGCTATTTTTTTAAATTTCCCCGTCGCTTTCTACAGTTTGGCTCATTTACCGTGACAAAACTCCCTAAACTCATAGTACGTTAATAATTAATAGTTTAAGCTGTTTTTTTTGAATACGAGCCATATACCCTTACGTATTTATAACCTAAACAGCCAAAATAATATAATCTTGTAAGTCATATCTCGTATAAATAATATAGATTACGGCTTACAAAACGTGGCGAACGACGTTCAAGGTCTAACCATAAAAGCCATTTTCACCCATATTTTATTTTTAACTTTAACTAAAGGTGAATTAATCAGGATGATCGAAAACAGGTGAACGAATATCCACGTTCCAACTACGTCGCCCAGGTACAAATTAATGTATTATAATTTTTGGTATCCCGCCTAAAATTTCGCTTTTTCCGTCCCCCCACGTTAACAATTATTATAGGCCTCCCCAAATATTTGTCCTACCTAAAGTTTACTGTTATCGTCATCGTTAACTAGAACCCGCCGCACCTTACGTTTCCCGTCTTTACCTGCTTTTCTCAGTATCTAAAACTAATCATAATAACGTTTTAAGCATTAACGAGCTTGTTGCTCGTAAAACCTAAATAAGAATAATAAAAACAAATGAGTAAAATTTAATAAGTTGTAATAAAAGTCTCTTCGCGATCGGATTTCTTTCGAAATAGCCGGGTAACGTATAATCGACCTTGCTTGTCATATTTCATTATAATAATAATGAAAGTTTCCCTTTTTTATAAGAACTATATTATTTCCGAGGTCAAAGCCATTTTTCACACGTATATTGCCTAGTATATACCGGACACCGATATCGAGATACCGGGTTATTATTAATCCAAATGTCTCGTAAGTCCGCCTCGAATTTAGTTAAGGTTATAATATACTAATTGTTTTCTGATAATTTCCACTTCGATTTATTATTACCCTATTACTTAATTGATATATTATTAATACCGCCCTACCCCACTTTTACCGCAAAAACTTCTCAAATTTCAAATTCCTGATATATATGTTTTCTCATATCGGTAACGACGAAAATTAGTCCCGGACAAATATCGGATAACATCTATAAAAAAAGGTTCGTAACCATTCTTTTAACCAAATTTACGTAAAATACGAAGTATTTTCCAAAAACATTTAAAACAACATTTCATAGGTTCTAAACGTTGACAACCTGTTACTAATTATAAAGCTCATCAAGAATTTATTCGAACAATTATGTTTAATATTATATAAGTTAAACTAAACCTTAAAGCTTTCCTTAAACTGTTTCGCCGACAGTTGCTGACTGTTCGTCGCTTTTCTCATTGATTATTAAATATATATTATCGTCACTCAAATTAACTTTGTACCTTTTGATAAATATATTCAAAACGTAACGATTTGTATCGCCCAATTGGTCAAAGAGTTTGAATCCTTATTTACTTTATGAAAAAAAAATCGTACTTATTAACTTATTGGTTTAATTTAATCTCGGTAACCATCAACTTTTGATTATTTAATTTGAATTTATCAAGGGGGAAATATAATACTTTATTATATTACCAATTACAACAACAATCTGTAAATTCTTCTCAAATTTTTCAATTTATACGTTCTATATGATTGTTTTTTTTATAAATAGTACGTCGACGACAACAGTTAATTCTCTTCTCTCAAAAAAAAAGTTGTTTGAAGTACTATTATTTAATACGAATTGCATTTATTAGTTATAAAAAGAAAAAGATCTATAAAAATATTTACTGTATATCACGAAAACGCTCCATATATATATCGGCGGTTATAAACCGCATAACCTCGAATTAGATAAATTTAAAAAGGCGGTTCTTAAAAACTTATACATATGAACGACCGTTATCGGTAATTGGTAGGTCCAATCTAAATTCGACGGGAATATAACTCTAATACTTATATAAAATAGGGAGGAGTTGAAAAAAACCATATCTTAAGGTACGACAAATTTTCATACCATTCAATTACTTATATATTGAATAACAACGTGAAATATATAGGACTAATTCTTATTAATCGTAATCCAGTTGAAGGACGCCAAATGAAAGGTTTTGGCCCGGATGATTCATCATAGGCAAATCCTAAATTTATTATAAAATATTCATCATTAATAACTTTTAATTAAACAATTACAACCGTTTGAGTAACGTAATACACCTAGCGAATTCATCTTATAATTCTCAATTTACACCAAATATACTGCTTTAGCCGGAAGTCATCTAACGTTTTCGGAAAAAGTTAATAATTGAACTTCGTATAACGGGTCGTTCGATACTATTTAATTTTATAGATCCGTCAGAGTACCTGATTCAAAAATAAGGTAATTATTTAACTTTAAAGAAATTAAGGACTTTAACATAAGCCAGGCTCACGGTGTTATTATAATTACCGTCGTCTCGGTATCCCTCAGCGTTATCCTGATTAACAATCTGGACGCGGGTTGGGTTCGGGGAAATCCTGATAATATAGATACTTCGAAATCCAACCGCTTTCTCTTGAAACGTATATTATCATAATTTGGTATATAGTACTCCGTATAAGCTAATTCATCTACGTGTCTCAACGTATTATATGAGCCTTAATATATAAGTTTCTTTTTTCTACAATAAATATAATAATAAAAATAGGTTAAATGATGTGTAGGCAGCATTCCTTAATTTTGGGTTTATTTTTCAATTTACGAGTTAGGATATTTGGGCAGGCGCGTTATGTTACGGGCGACTATTACGAATGATATTAAGAAAATGAAAAACCTTAGGGTTATTAAGCCTAACGTTTCGAAATTAAGCGTGGTAAGGAAAAATATTCCAAATCCTTATAATTCGTTAGGATCGTAAATGGGGCAATAACGTTACATAATTCTGAGAACGACGCTATTAAATAAAATATCACCGCGAAAAGATTTTTTTTTAAAATGATTTAGTTACACTTAGCGTCCATTAGTATTATAAAACGATATACTACTAGTTTTAAAATGTTTTCCTCGATATTTTATGATAAATACTCTTATATCACCATTCCAGAGTAATCGGTTTTCATTACCGTTAACCGATACGAATCCTAATATATTAAAATCAGGGTCGTAATGAAGTCATTTTTTATATTAAATATATATCTATATATATTTATTGTCTTATCCAAATTAAATGGATTCTTTTTTTCATCAAGTGAATAACATTATTGGTTCAACCTAAAAAAATCCTAATAAAGTTCCGATAAAAATTGATAAAACCTAGAAAACATCGATTCTTTAAAATAATACTTGAAAACTTTTATTCGAGTATTACCTAGTTTTTCTTTAGGATCAGCCCTAATACTTACACTAATTGTTACAATGAAATCCAGGTATTTCAACTCTTTAATTACGAAGTTGGACTTCATAAATACAGGTTTAACTTAGTATTACGAATAATTTTTAAAATTTTATAAACTTTAGCTTTTTAATCATTTCAATTACCAGAAAAAAAATAGAAAGATCATTGAGGTAACTCACAATAAAATTATTTACAATATTCCCGATTATATAATTGATATATCGTTAAAACATCGCTGGTCTTTTTGCAGGCTTAAAATGGGTAATTATTTACTTAAATAAACTGAAACATATACGAAAAACCGTTAATATTAATTATTCGCGTATAACTCAAATATGGTAAAAAGATGTTCGAATATCTTACTTCGTAAGTTATGTCGACTTCTATAACACGTGTAAGGTTTTCTTAATTAATGATAAGGGAAAACGATTTTTTTCGGTAATTTTATTGAACTACCGGTAATCAATAAAAAAACATTATCCGCTCCTTAGTTTAGAACTTAGTAGTTCTAACACCTCAATTAATAAACAGCTCGCTCAAACTTAACACATATTTATCAACTTTATAACTCAACGTTCAAATTAGCAAAGTTAATTCCATTATATCAAGTATAATAGTACACATAATCGTTTTAATAAAAGTTAATCTTTTTTTCGATTTCACATAAATATAACCCTCAAGTTTTTCTCCATAAAAAGTATGGTTAAATCTTATCCTTATCCAATGAGTCGTAAAATCTTGCTAATCTCGGGAAAAAACGTAACTAATCCTTTTTCTTTTTTGAATTAATCCGCGTCGTCGCTTGTAAAATACGCTTTTTCTCGCAAAGATGTATAATAAAAGATAATTACGACTTATCCTTTCTTTTTATATTATTTATTCAAAACTGGTTGTGAAATTTATCAAGACCGATTTCACAATATTTAGGATATCCCTCGCTTCAAAATTTATCATTACGGTATTAACGACTGAACTATTTTGAGCATAAACTATTAAACGACTACCGCTAACGACTAAAACTACTTATCAATATCGTATTTAAAGTATTCTACAAAATATTTCGTGCGTAATTCCAGGAATAATATATTTGAATATATGTTTCCACTATTTATCAATATTTATACGAAAATCAGCTGTTTAGGTAATACGCGTATCTTAACGTAACCCTAATATCGTATCCAAATTTCGAAAACATATAACTGAATTTAATTTACTATGAACCATTATTTTGAAGGCTCATTTACATTATAATAATATTTACTAAAGAAATCGATTTGAGTATTCAAAAAGTAAATGTTATTAAAAATTATCAGGATCAGAAAGAATTTTTCTTTACTTCATCGTATAATTACGTCGTTCCAACTACGTTACTTCAAAACGAAACTATATTTATAAATTAGGTTTTTTCCTTCGCCGTTAATTAAAAGCTTTTATTTACCCCTTTCACTTGCACTGTATAGCCTTATATTGAAGGTAATACATGGTGGAGCCCGTAACTAAGTTAATAGTAATTGGTCGAATTATAATATAAATAACGCCTTGTAACTTTCCTAACCAGGCGTTTCTTTTTTATTTTATACATCTCCCTAGGATTTTAGTTTTAAAAGTATACCGAACGTAGTTATAAAAATGATCGGCTTCGATTAAAGCGATCTTTTAATAAAGATATCTAAAAAGCATTGACTGTCATTATAATTGTATTTCCATAAGACGGTAATACCTATACGATTCTCGATAATTGTCGACCAAAATGTTGTTTTAACCCCAAGAATTTTAATCCGTCAGAAATATTGCAGTACATCATTAAAGCTACGATATAGTCGACCTGACTTATGATTTTCGTAATGAATTTGTCGCTAATACGTAGGGATACGCGAAAACGTAAATAATTACACTTTACGGCCAAAATCTAATTCAATTCATCCGCTTAAACCAGTTATATCTCGAATCTGATATAAAAAATGGTATTTATAGGATTTTAATATTTATAAACAATCATTTTAACTTGCCCAAGGCTTTATTCACAAGATTAAGATCGTTAAAAGTAGCATTAATATAATCGAAAAACTGATTTTTATTATATATGTATTCATATATGTTGGCTTTATAATACGGTATAATGGCTTATTTTACCACCGACGTATAATAACCCTATTTATAACAAAATGTATACCGATCTTTTCCTATTGATATTTTATTTTCCTTTAATATAAACTCTATAGTTGAACATGTTTCCGCCTATGTAGAAGCAAATTAGTCGAATTACGATTGGTTGTATCGTTTTCATCTATATTAAGCCATTGAAAAAACAAATACGAGTTTATATTTGGTAGGTTTCGAGTTATTATATCTTAGTTATAACTTGAATAAAGTCGTATTTAGGGTCGATAAAGGAAATATATTCATCCGGATATTATATTTGCCTTATAATAAACGTGATGTAACTTTCAGTATCCTATGAGCGAAACATATCGACATAAGTTAGCCTTGAAAAAAGCAAAAGGTGTGTTTATAAAAGTAGAGAACTAGGTATTCGCTGACAGCCCATTTTCTATGATAACGCTAGATATGGCTTAAAATTATTAGTATATATCATCTATTGGTTTATTATATATAATATTCCTTCGAACGAATGAAAAAAAGCTTTAATAATATATTATAATCCGATCTACAATGGTAAACTAAGTATATACGAATTAGAGATTATTACTAAGGTATAAGAGGAAGACTAGAAAAGTCTATAGTAACCCTTCGTACGGGAACTATAGGCATGGCCAGTGCCTCACCCGTCATATACCCTTGTACGTGCCGTATACGAACTGTGCCCGATCTACGCCCAGACCGGGCCCGGATCGGGTACTGTATATTCCAGTACGTGCACATTCAAGTAACCGATAGACTCAGTGAACAATAGTCTGAGCCTATAATAATATCGTATACGGGGTAAAATATATTGACAATTTGGGAATTGACGAGTGGTTCTATAACATATGTGTAAGAGCTTTGATTGTTATTCGAAATTCCCTTGCTTTTTCCCCAGTAGTTTTGAAGTTCGGAATTTTATTAAGTAATCATTTATTTGTGTTAATTGAAAAGGATTTTTTTCTAATCCAGTTTCAATTTTATCTGAAATTAAAATCACTTGCCTGTATACATCCGCATTTAACTTAATTTTAACACTTCATTCGAGTGTTTTTTACGTCTTGATGATTTAGTCGTTGTGAAATATAGGGTAGTTTACGAAATCTTGAATGCCGCTACAAAATGTTATACCGGTATTTGAATCTTGGAAATATTAGATAAAAATGTTAGTTAATCACTTATTAATAGATATTTCGTCAAATGATCAATGCTTAAGGTCTAGTACGTTAAAAAATGGTTTAAGTACGCCTATTTTTCTTGTTTATTTTTAATCCATTGTGAATTCAACGTTAAAAGCTGATACGTAAACGTTAATATAAATGTGAGTTTGTATTTAACAATTTAGGTACGACGTTACATGATTTTTCGTTATAATTTGGCGAATGTTTTTGGCCATTCTTCGTAAAGTGTTGGAATGTTTGTTGTTTGCTGCGATTTGAAAATTCTTTCTGTATAATTTCCGTATTTGTTCTTGTAATGGAGCGGTTAGGGTATTTTCCTGAGTAATATTAAGATAATAGTATTGTAAGTTCAAAATCAAGATCTTATCATATTTTCTCAGTGGTTCTGATATGTTTAACGTTTAATTTTAACGCTTTTTTTCTTATGAGTTCAACAAAAACATTTCGACAGTGTTAATGTTGAATTGATTTCTTTTTCAGGATTGACGTAAATTCCACTGTAATTCAAAAGAATTATGTATTTATTTGTGTTATAATTTTCGTAGTCTATAAGGGTATTTCATAAGGATATTTAATCTACCCTATAATTGTATTAAATGTAACGGTAAAATTGCCTTTCCAACCTAGATTGGCTGTGTTTAACTTATGGTTAATTACCGGTTACTGTAATTAAGATAGTAGATTATGCAATGTTTTTCTAATCGAATCAAGGTTGAAATAATTCAAAATATTGAAAATCTTAGGAGGTAGATAGATGTTTCTTTTGAATTTGGTACGCCGCTAGCCAATATTCACAATAATGTGTATAAGTAATTGCTTGGACTATATCGAATATCGAATTGGACACTCAGCTTCACTTGATATGTATTGGAGAAATTTAACTTAGCTGTACTGCAATTGACTGTAATCTGAACAGCTTCTGTATTATGGAGATTAGTATCAACTTTAAAATACAATTTTCCATTTCATTGTTCATCAACTATAATACTAATGATTCAAATATAACTTACGTTATAATCCTAACTTCAAACATATCAATTGGATAAGTAAAACCGTTTGTTATAAAATCATAATTAATTGTCTTAATTATTGGTATAGAATGGAAATCTATAAGGAAAAGAAATATTGTATAAATAGTAATTATCATTGATGAAACGTTAATAAAAACAATTTCATTGTTTTAAAAAAGATGATTTTTATTTCAATATTTAGTAAAAGATGAGTTAATACGAGAATTTACGTGACAAAGAGTTTCTTCTACTGAGAGGTGATTATAATAATAGATTTCAATTTAATGAATCCTTTTTGATTACTATTGAGATAATATTAAATTTTGAGACTTCATTTTTATATAGTTCTTAATATTTAGGGTTTTATCATTTTGGATGCCGTTATTCAATGAATTCTTTCATTTTTAATAAGGGCATCCTGTTTTATAAGTTGGTTAATATTAGTAGCTATATGACTTGTAGTACTTGAAGATATTGATATGGTTATTAGTAGATGCTTATTGGCCTTCTAGTATGTATACTGGAATTGGTTGTTTATTTAGTTCTTTCATTTAGAATAGGGGAAAGACGATGAAGCAGCCCGTATACATCATCCAAAATATAACCAAATATTCTTTGTATAATGTAACTATTTCATATTATATATTTAGTTGAAGGACTAGGTATGTACATAGTTGAAACAGTTAATTGAACGAACAGTTTAATCTTAAATATCATATTTTCTTCTTTATTAAATAATATAAACGTTTTTACTCTTCTCATTTTTTCCCCTTATAACCTTTGGTGTTTGTATTGATATTTAATGAGATTTATCAACACAGTCTACTTTTTTCAATTATATTCCACTTCTGTTGGTAGGCTTTAGACGTTGTAATGTTATCAATTCGAATGGTTTTCTTCGAAGTAACAGTAGTATTTTAGTAGTTAGATGGTGAATTTATTGTTCTAGGTTTGGCAGACTGCTAGCCGGTCTGCATTATAATTTGTATGGCCAAGTGCTTGGCCCATGCCCTAAAGTGAAGTACAGCGTACTACACTCAAATTACACCTAATACGGTAAGTCCATACAAAGCAATACACTTGCAGTACAGTTAACTTTACTTATAAGTAGAGTTAACCTACTATACTACATACAATATTATCACAATACTATTTTAACACTGGCGACTTTTTGTTTTATGCCTATACGCTAGCGTATCTTACTATTAATTAATGGAAACCTCTGAAATCCCTCCTCAATCCACAAGCCAACAACAGGTTAGACCTCTGTTAATTCAGATCAATATGTACTAGAAACAACCTTAATTACGTCCCCTTTTAGCCCTTTTCCTCCTCCCCTCCGAGGCTTTCGTTCCTCAAATTCCGTGTATAGATTTTTTGCTACAAACCTATATAAATTAAGTACACGAACACTTGCGTACCTTTTTCCATTAGTTTCAACTACCACTATCGCCACTATTATCATTGCCATCACCTTAGCGGTCTTTCAATTTACCTGAGCAACCTTGTTTCTTCGCGTTACGTGTTAGGCGATCCACGTATTCCTCGATTCATATAATCAACGTATTATTATCCACAAACCTTTCCAGGGCGCCATCAGGCGTGGCTTTAGTTATGGAATCGGCAGGGTTATCTTTACCGTTAATCCACCAGAAATTATCGATTTTCCGGGATTTATATACCTCGCTTAACACCGTTACGTCTATTATTAGGCGTTTTTCATTAGTCTTACCTAGTTTTGATAAGTATTCCTAAAGGCTCCGTCAATCAGTATACACTACTACAAGTATCAGTAACAAACCTAGCTATTTGGTAACAATCCTTAATATACTGTTAGTTATCATACCAATATCAAAGCCTCTCATTATGCCGTAAATTTTTAAAGCCAATATACTCTAAGTTATACGCTTACAATTAATAAATATCTAGTACATAAGGTGCCTGGTAATCGTAAACTGCTCTTTGAGCCTATCCTTTTTAACGAATATTATTAGGAAGCCGATTTATGATATAAGGTTAGTGTTGTTAGCAAATAAACCATCCGTAAATATTATTAGCTTCTCTTTCGTTAGATTTATAGAAACTAAATTAATTCCTCTTTTCTCGTAATCTATTTGCCATTAAATTTGCTTGTTCAACTTTATAAAGCTTTCGTTTTATGGATCCTGAACTTATACCGCTATAAAAAAGTTATACGATACCTCCGGTTGACATGGCGTGGCGATATAGGCCGCAAGGTCCCTTTATTCTAGATATCCATGTGCTCTTACCTCGTTAGCCTTGTCGATCATTTTCAAGCTCGTAACTTACCCCTTTTAGTATAGGCTAATGTAAGTGCTGCTTTTAGCCTTAATATTAGGGGTACAGAGTAACGATCCAATAAAGTTAAGTTATGTACTTTTAGCCAATGTTTTAACAAGCTTATACTTCCAAAGGTTTAACTTTTCCATAACACGTTATTCCGTTGCTACGAATCCAATATCGCTGAGGAAAAGGGTATCGTTAGTTTTTATACCTATGATACCAAAGTCTTTGCCATTTTTAATTAACAAGTATGTGTTAAATGTTAAATTTTTTATAGCTAGTCTATTTCTGAAGTGTGCCTGGTACATTAAAAACCAATAAACGTTCACTTAGAATAGTTCATATAAAGACTTAATACAGCGTATTATCGTTCTAGCCAGAAACTTGTCCCTTAGTTCTTATGGTAGTTTTAGCAGTATAATCCGCTAAAAATCGGTGGCAGATCACCTATATGATTACGTGATATCTCGGCTATTAAGTGTAAACTAACCCTTTATACTAGTAGTCAAACTAGTAATAATAGCGACGATTAAAGCCTAGCTAATCTTTTGGATTATGGGCGATTAAGTAAGGATTTAGTACTTACCTTTATCACCATATCCCTAGGCTATTAGCCGTAACTTTTCGTACGGCCGGTCTATAGTCTTACCATTAACCTCATAAACTATCATTGACTTAAAAATAATAATATATTATCCATTAAATTACGTTAACGGAAAAAACTATATAACCCCTCGTGATAAGAAGCCGTTAATTTCCAATTAGTTACCTTTTCTAAAAGGATTACCCGGTATTTTAATAATACCTTCGATACGTAGCTTAAGGGCCATTTTTCCGTTAAACGTCCCCTTTTAAGACTCATACGCTATTATATATACCCTGTTAGGCCTGTAGTCTCTATTTTACTCTTTTTTAGTATATATCCTCCTTTTAGGTGGTCTTTTATACCGTTGGCGTTCCATCGGCTTCTTAACAATCGGCTCAAAAAGGTTATATTAACTAATTCATTCGGCTTTGAGGTTATGAACATTAGAGTCTTCATTCAACTTAAGGGGTCTTTTATAAGGCTTAACTTACATAACTCAGAAAGTCATGGGGCCGTTAGTAATATTTACAACTACGTTTAAATTTGTAATACTTAAGATTTTATACGGCCTATCCTATTTATCCGGCTTACGTTATGCAATTACTTACTTTAAAGGGGAAGTAAAACCACGTCTATTATTAAAGGTTCATTTTTGGTGTTAAAGGCATTATTAACCTGGCGGCGTATCAATTTCTTCCTTAGTTTCTTTAGTATTTTGCTATATATTATAGTACGTTTTTGGTTGTTTAACGGGAGTAGCGACTCTATTATCATGCGTAGTTTAACTCCAAATATCAGTAAAGTTAGTACAAGTCCATTTAAGCTCATATTATTGTTAATACCTTTTACCGCTATTTCAAAGCGTGCCTCTTAGAGTATTCAGCTTCCGATTTCTATTATAAGGATATTGTAGGCTTTTCGTAAAAGTGCGTATACCCTTTTAACCTTACCAATACCCTAGTAAATCTTTATAGGAACCTATATTTACTAAATCCTTATTAACTTTATATTAGCTAGAAACTTTATTGTAGTAAAGTTGGTATCAGTATCGTAAATTAATACGTCCGGATGGCTAAGGGACGTATATATCTATAAAGTACGTGGTACTTACCATATTTCCTTCATCGTAATAATGGTAGGGAACTTAACGCCATGAAAAGCCGTGACGAAGTTTATAACGTATAGTACTAACTTTCCGTCCAGATAAAACATATTTATAAATATTTCGAAGTTAAAGTCTTAATCTTCCTTTAACGTAGACTTAAACATTAAGGGGGCTTAGGAGTGTATTTAACAATAGTGGTAAAGGCGTTTAACTGCCTCCAGTACTAATAGATCTATATCTTCGTAACTAACTACCTTTAAGACCTTGTAAAGCCTATTAGTTGTTAGGTAATTAAACCTTCAATATAGTTAACGAAGTTCTTCATCCATTAAGTGTAACACTTCTACCTTTACGTCTTAAAAATATAACCAAAGGTACTCCTATTTAAGGTTAAGTAAAAACCTTTTACCGGCCTTAACATATATTAGCATATAAGTCCAAATATTAACGTAAACGTCGAGGTTTTTCATATCTTTAAATCAAAGGAGGAAAAGGGTAGGGGATTTCAAAATCTAGAAAACAATAGGGTTAACTTTAGTCTTTACTGTTATCGATTCTATCAAAGATATCTCTTTCGTGCAGCTAAAACAAACTTTAACCTTATTAGTATCCGCTTAGTTAATTTCCGTAATAGTATCTGTATCCCTTTTTAACCCGATATACTATAAATAGTCTCCTATTAAGAACCTTACTACCCTCGAATCCAGTATGATCCCCTAAAAGACTTGCTTCCCATACCGGTTTTAAATAGTAAAAAGGTGTGTAAAGCCAGATTTTTCATCGTTATAACGGCGGTAGGGGTCTTTATCTAAAAAGCAGTATAGGAATATGTAGTCGGCTAGTTATTACGTGGCTTTCGGGCTAATACCAATATTAGTATAAGCATCTTCGTATTAGCCAATAACTTTCGGCTTATTTTCTATCTCCTTAACTTTACTTCATTTAAATTACGTAATATACTTTATATAGTCTCATTATAAGGTAGAGGGGTATTGCATGTTGTATGTCACCTGTTTTACATTACGTTCGGCGGCAGTGTAACGTATTAACTAGTAACTCTGTTTTCCATAAATCCAATATTTTCAAGCGTTTTAATTAAACTTTCTTAGCCAACTTAAAGACCTTAAAGAGAGTGAATATACTCCTTCATAGATAAAGGTCCATACCTTTTATTAACTGTGATTTCCGGGTCGTTCGTACCGTCGATTAATATAGTACGAATGGGAAGAATTTTCTTCGTTATTAAATTCTGGAGTTTATAGATATATACCGGTCGAACTGGAAACTCGAGCAATTCCGGTCGCCAGCAAGAAACTCAATTAGTCAAAGGACCTTTCTCAGGTAGCATCAGGACATTATAAGGCGTATTCAAACTCTTGATAACCCGTAACTACTTACTGAACCTTTTAGCATAAAGAGCCTTCACTAGCTCCTACATTTCCAATTACACATTAATAATATATTAACCTATTAAGCGTCTGATTTGAAAGATACATTTTTCTTTCCAATTTTATTTTATAATCTAATATATAATACTACTTAGTAATTTTTTAGTCCGTATAATCCTAATTAAGGTTAATATATTATTTGAAGTAGCTTTTTATACTATCGTAGATTTTGTGGAAAACGATATAATTCGTTAGGTATCGGAAGTAATAGTTTTAATCTTAACCAATAAGAATATTGGTAAATGGCGAGTAAAAACCTTGTAACTTAATTTTTATCTAACGGTAGATATTAAAAAATAGGCGTAAATTAATATCGAAGAGATTGTACGGCTGACCATTTTACTTCTATTTACCCCCCTATATCTTAACGAACGTAGTAGTTACCGTACAGTCCGTATCCTTTATAGGAACGCGTCAAGGAGAAAATGTAATGTATTAGTCATAAAAAACTTTTTCGCATAGTAAGGGAAAAGACTAAGGTTGTTACTGGTGCTAGTAGGTAGGATAGTTACCTTTAGCCAAGTTTAAAGGGAAAAATTTAGAAGTCGTGCCTATTATAGGCTCGCATATAAAGCCTTTCCTTCCTTGATTTAGCTACTAAAACTAGATTTGTTAAGGAATCTAGGGAAAGTGAGTCTAGGGGGTTCTATCTCGAAAGGCTTAGCAATAATTTTTTTAGTGTTAAGGGGTTCGGCGAAGCTACTACTTTATTGACCAATGGATTTAAGGTCTTGCGAAGTATAAGTTGATTGATTCCTTACATCCATTGATTTAAGCCTAAGTAGTTTCTTATGAGCGAATTTGTAGTCCTTATAGGTTACTATTACTAGTAGTTTTTTTTTTACCCTTAACTGAAGTTTATTAAGGGTCTTTATCCGTAACGTTTTTGTAAAGTAGTTTGGCTAAGCTACCTTCCTTTCTTCTCTTCTCTTAAAGTTTGATACCTCGATTTACCAAGTTAATCTTTCGATTTATTTTTACCTAACTTTCCTCCTTTTCCTATATATCTAAACTTTAGTCCCAGAACTATTCTTAAAAATCATCAAGGATTAAAGGTTTACGGCAGGTTCTAGTAGTGTTTGTGTCCAGAATAAATTGGCTAATAACATTGGTCAGGTGCTCTGAGGTAGAGTATTTAGTAGCTTCAGTGTACTAGACATCTTCATCGTAGTGTTTCTCGAAGATGTTGCCGAGGTCTTTGATTACCTTTTTTTGTTCGGAGTCGTCAACGGCATTGATTCCAGTGCGTTTTGAAGCCATTATGACGTTCTAGCTGGTGTAGGGCTTGGTGGTTGACTTGGCGACGGATTTGGCAATCTAAGGGTATGAGAATTTGACTTTTTAGCGTGGAGTCGCGCGACGTGGCTTTTTTGGCGCGACTTGGTAATTCCGCTTAAAGCAGTGAATTTGACGATTGAGATGGTGTGGGGAGAAAAAAGAGTAAAGTAGGGAAAAGATTTGGTATATATGATACGGTTGGAGGTCGTTATTGGTGGTAGAAGTTATTTGGCATAAGGATTTAGTTTTTTTTTTTTACGATTTGTGATAGTAGTTCTTGTAGTAGAGATTAACTTAGCCGTTTGATAACTTGCTGGCATAGTAATTTTTGAAACTTTTAATGATTAATCTTAACTTTTTTTAAAAAGGATCAATAAAGATTTCTTGGTATCATTAATGGTAATACCAACGCTTACTTGTGAATTGCCGCGAAGATGAAATAATCTAGAAGTCTTTCCTACATACTTCCGCGAAAACGACACAGTAATATAGGGGTACTTCGTAAAAACCTTTCCTCTACCTTGCCGAATGAAACGTAACCAGAAAACATATTTTTCTTCTACTTAGCCAATCTGTGCTTTACCCAATAAAACTAATCAGTATTGGTAGGCCTTAAATGTTGTAACGTTATCGATTCGAATGGTTTTCTTCGAAGTAACAGTAGTATTGCAGTAATCAGATGGTGAATGTATTGTTCTAGGTTTGGCAAATCACTAGCCGGTCTGCACTGTAATTTGTATGGCCAAGTGCTTGGCCCGTGCCTTAGAGTGAAGTGCCGCGTACTGCACTCAAACTACACCCAATACGGTAAGTCCGCACAAAGTAATACACTTGCAGTACGGTCAACTTTACTTGCAAGTAAAGTTGACCTACTGCACTGCATGCAATACCATTACAATACTATTCCACCAACTTCATTCATTTCGTTATCGCTTCTAAAACTCTTTTCTAAGTCAATACAAACGATACGTTCATAATAACTGATAAAGTGAAACCCTTTGTAAATATCAAAAAGCTATGTAATCGTAATAAATTTAATATTCAGCACATATTTCTGGAAAAAAAAAAAAAACTATTTCGATGAAAGTAGTCATGTAATTCACATTCCACAGAAATAACATTGTATCATGTATCGTTCCCTTTCTTGTAATTACCACAATGTTTTTTTTCTATGCATAATTTTCATAGTTTTCTCTAATACTCTACTTATAATTATTTAACTAGAATAAGTCTCTTTCAATAAATCTAATGTCAAGGAACCAAATGAAAACTAGAAACATGATATACTCTTGATTACATTACGTGAATGATACGATTAAAACCTTTGAATCAGATTTCTATTTTAAATTTTTTTTTATCAATCATAAAAAATCTAGAATGATCTTGACCCTATAATACGAAAACTTTACTTCACTTCAATATCTCAAAATTTGTTCCAGAATATGCTGTAAGCAATCAATATAATAGTCTATTTTGATCTTATTTCTTAATGGAAGTATGCGAAAAAATATAAATCTTATTTTTTTGGTATTCGCTATATCTGAGCTTTATAATGAGTATGAAACAAATCAATATTATAGATATATTAATAAAAAATTTGTATATTAGTCCAACATGATGCAACTTATATCAAATTTATAATATGAAGTGGTAAAATTGGGTTAAATACATATAGTGGATTGAATAATACTACAAATAATTCGACGAATTATCTATTAATTGTATTATCGTAATATATTGTATAGATTCGTTTAACTCGCGTATTTATATGTTTTTATAATATCATATAATATACTATAGAGTAGATCAATTCGTTTTCTGAATGAAAACATTTTTTTCAGTTGAATTTGAGGGAGCGATTAATGTCAATCGCTATGTTAATGATATGATTAGGTTTTCGAAACGTTTTGCGGTTATACTTATAGCCTTTACAGAACTTTTATCATATACATACGAATATATGGACAAATTATTTTATTTATTTATTAGTTTATAAATCAAAAGAGAGTCATTTTCTATTCAAGATAAGAGAAAATTCGATTTGGTTATAAGACTTTGCGGGTTTGCGACAAGGATAAAATACTATATGATAATTTTTCATTTTGAAAATGTAGTAGTTGGAGTTTGTAATCGTTATTTCTTCAGGTATATCAAGTAAACGCATTGGATATGGGAGTTTACGGATTTGCAATGAAAATAGAAACAGAAAAAAGTAGTAGGAGTAAGATTCATGATATCTCAAAAAAAAAAAAAAAAAACCTTTAGAAGCAATAAGTACATATGCCAAATCTTCCCCGTTAAGTGTCAAATGAGAAATAATATTATAGAGTTTTTCCTAGGAATATTTTCAATGATAATACAAATTCTATATAATGGAGAAACGCACAAATTATCGATCAGCTAAGATCTACTTTCTTTTTTTCATAATTATAAATTACAAGAATTTAATTAACCACTCAACATTTTATCCCGTGTAGGACAAGTTTTTTATACTAAATTATCCACAAAGTCTATATCAAAAGTTATAGTTTATTATATATCTATAATATCATAATTATTATGATTATAGCTGCAATACATATGAATTCAGTATCCTAATATACTTGAATAATATATGATATTGTTAAGCAAGGGGTATACCTGATGTTATTGGTGTAAATTAGGAAGATATTTGTACGATGAACGATGAGTTTATAATGAATATATTCATTCGAGTTTCAATTGAATTGCTTAGAATACATAGTTTTGTTAGAAAGTCTATATCATTAAGGTTTATGGGTAGTATAAATAGCATGTTTATTCATATTTTTTTATTACGTGTATTATAAACCTTGTCGCCATTTGATTACTATTACTGGAAAAACATTGTTTAGTATAAGTTCATTATTTATGATTGGTTCTTGAGGGGTTTAAGATTATTACAATAATTGTATCAAAAAATTCTATTGAGATATTGTTTTTTAAGGATTCTACTAGTTGTTTTGATAAATGTTCCAATGAAATACGTAAAAATCTACTAAGGTAGAATTGAATAACATAAATACAAGAAAAAATGATCGAATTCAAATAAAACGCAATTTTTCAAACAAAATTTATAAAGTTAACAGGTCAGAACGTTATGAATGGATTTAATGAAATTTTTTTGAACGAGTAGTGGATTTCGTCATCTAGATGTCTGATAGCCCCGCTGCTACCTCCCTCTCTCGTAGTAATTTTATAGGTTATGAATTGTCGAGTTAATTGTACCTATAGTACATATTATTATATTTATCATATGTATAGAATTATTAAAGTTGCTGATGGATAAGACATATTGATATTATAAACGGTGAAAATTTAGGAAATCATCTTGTTATAAATATTACTTAATAAAATATTATTTATACCAACTATAATGAAACCGATCGAAGTAGAATATAAACATTTAATACGAGTAACGGAGTCAAATAGTTTCTAGGGCTTATATTTTAAACGCTCTAGCAGATGTAATAATTGATTAAAATTTTATAATGAGACAATATGTCAATGAAAACTGAAGACCAATCCAGAATGAATATCTAAATTATCGATGATTCTTTTAAAAGAAGTAATACTTTGGGAAGAAAATTATGTTTTAATATATCTGAAATTCGGTATCATTTTGAGATTTCATTAACAATATATGGTTATTCAAAGAAGTTTCATAATTTGTTGTTCCAGTTAAGCCTATGAATTTCGCCACTCTTTAGAATTATTTACCCTGATGGTTTAGGTTATGTGATTTTTAGATTATGAAAGAAACCCTTCTTTACGTAAGGTATTGAACTTAGGATTTTTGTAACTTTGCTGCACTCTTAGTATAAATCCAAACTTAACTATTATCTTGCCTATAAACTCTTTTAAGTATATATACAACGTTACATTATATTGTACGTAATCTGTTTTGTTGTTTTGATTTAGAAAATCGGCTATTAGCTACAGATTTTATAAGTTACGTGTCTATGCATGTAACGGAATATACATGTGCAGTATCCTACCCGCACGTGGGTTACAGTTATCATGTGTAAGGTGCAGTACCTAGTTTAGATGCGGTCCAGTACATTCCCCGTACGCTGTCCGGATGCAGTTCAAAAACGTTACGTCAAAGGGCACATAACTGACCAAATACATAAGTCCTACATAAAAGACCACTATATATCTTTCTAGTCTTTTTAACAACTTGATTACAAATACTATTTAGCATCTACTTGGTATACTTTCGTAAGTTCTACAATAATATAGAATGAATGTTTCCTTTTATCTTTTTCATAAGATATTCCTGATAATAAATGAATCGATAACATATATTAATAATTTCGCGATACATTTTGATTCTACAAAGGGAAATCAGCCATCGATGAATACCCAATCCTATAACTTCACGTAAATACCCGCTTCTCCTCCGAAACCAACTTGAACCGGTATATTCTTCTTGAAACCACGGTAATCTATATCTAATCCTCGTTAAAATAGATATAGTAATCCTGTTTTCCAACATCTTGATTATTTTATGCCATCGACCCGGTAGTTTCTTATCTTCCTATATATGATTTTAAATTAGTCGTTATTAAGATTTCATAACTCGAAACCAACCTAACTATCATTCGGATTAGTTTTTCCACGTCTAAAAAAACTTTAACAACTCCACTAATTATAATTCGATAAATATACCGTAACTTAAACAATAACGTATTAAACAATTGAATTGATACTGAAAGAAAGTAAAATCTGAAAAGGGAAAAACGTAATACATTTTTCTACATATGGGGATATTATACTCTTACCATAAAGTAAATATATATTAATTATTATAGTGCTACTGAAAACTAGGAAATATACGAAGTATGTCAGTTGCTATATTATATTCAGTCTCTCTTCAACGTTTTTTACCCTATGGATAAAGTTTCAATCGATTTGCAGTAGTTCTTTCAAAATGATACAAACTTATAGACACCCGATGATTTAAATAAGAAACGTTATTAGCCTAAACGTGTGGTTTAAATTGGCCTTCAGCTATTGAATACAATTACTATCGCTTGTATATTTTCCTACGTATCCTGTATAAATCTCTTTAAGTAAACTTTAACCTTATTAAATATATCGTTAAATTAGTGAAAGAAACCAAATGCGATAATACACTAAAGGTTTTAAAGTTAAAACGGAGTTATAAAATACAGTACTTTTTCCCCGTACAAATACCGCGACCAGATGAAAATATAATTATAAATAGAGCTAAAGTCGTTTAGATATATACGTTAAAAGGCCGCAGTCACCGGGGTCAAATACTTTAATAAACTCTTCAAACTTGGATCTTAATCTAAAAACACCGAATAACATAAATAACGACGTTAAATCATTAAGCTAGATAAACTACAAGACTTTATCTATATTGTAACTCTCTCAACCACTTCCAATAAGGTTTTAAACTCCTTCTGGATATTTCTTCAGGGCAGGTTTACATGACTCAAGTCGAGAAAGTTAATATAAATTCTCTATTATTGATGACATAAGAAACCAAACTCCTGAACGCAATTTCGTTTCGCAATCATATAAACTTACTGATACAATTACCAGGTTATATGAAAAAGAATTAAATTCATTTAAAATATATAAACAAAAATCCATTTCTTATGTCGATACTTCGTAATAATACTTAATTTTTAAACACACCAATCGATTTTCGATATATTGATTACTATATTACTAACAGGTTGTTGATATAAAGATTATGAGTAAAGTACGTTCTGTAATGAAATATTCGACATTAAGCCATAGTATTGAGGCTACGATAAAATACACATATTACCTATACAACAAGATTTCACGTATATATTAATTAATAAATAAACCACATATTAAAATATTTTATTTCCGGAATTCCGCGGGATTAAAATTCAATTATATTGTAGATAACATATCAATAAGTCAATTAAGACAAAAGCGAAAATAAAGTAATATTTAAAAATAAAAACCGGTAGTAATTGATACGATGATACTATACCATAGACCAAAAGATATTGAACGTGTTATGGAAACTATTTCTATTAGACTTACAACCAGAACTTAAGAGGTGGTAAAATATATCAAAACCCTATCTTAATTAGCTTTTATAACAAACTATTATGAAAGAAAGCGAATATTACAATCGAAGGCAACAACAATTACAAAAAAAAAAAATTAATCCCGCCTCCCAACCAAATTGACGAAATTTCGCGACCTATTGAGCAAGGAAATAATGAAGGTTTTACCTCTATATCAAGAAAAATTATACCACTATATTTTATTTCAAATCGAATAAAAAAAGATCATCACCTAACATGATATGGGAGCTGTTGTACTTAATGCTACAAAATTAACTCCTTGAAATTTAACGTCAAATTAATAAATTAATAAATCAATATTAAGAACGAAAAAGTTTCTTATTATCTAAAACGTCGATATTATGAATTGTTAAATGAAGATTAAGGTAACGATTTCATATTAACTATTGAACTTTAAATAAATCACTACAAAAAATCATTGTGATTTACCTTTAATTAAGAAAACTTTATACCCGTTCTTTCAATCAACATAGCTAACGTAGTTAGATATTCAAATAACGTATTGTCGTATTTGGTTCTTACTTGGACAGGAAAAATTAATAGTATTTTATAATTGTTTACGCTTATTTCAGTAATTAATTATACTTTTTATATTAGTGAAGAGAATAAAGAAGTTTTCATTCAATATTCGTTATATACAAATAGATATTTTAAATCATCATGGTACAAATTTCCCAAATCAATTCGTCTTTTTTCCCCTAAGCTTTAAACAAAATTTCAAAATAAAGGTTTATGAAAGTTAAAGGGGATTTATAGCACTAAGTTAAATATAGATCTAGGAAAATGTAACTTTATAGTAAATAAGTTAAAGTATTTTGACTTCATTCTTATGACAGAAGTAGGTGCCTGAACCGACTTTAAAAAATTCCATACCATCCGTCAGTAGAAGTCTTACCATATTATTCGGAATTTATTTTTCTTCAAATTTTCGAAGTTTTATCAAAAATTTCCCCACAACTTTCATGAATTAACTGATTGTATTATTCGACTTAAGGAACAAAAAACCTAATAAGTTTAGACAGATTGTGAATAAGAAATATTTTGAACGTTGAAACCAATTGTTATTACAATTATAATTCTATTAAATTAGCACTTGTACCAGCTAATAGTAGTAAAGAACGATTACTTGGAGACAGCTTGAAAAATGATTTTCATAAAGTGACGAAAATGGCGTCCTTGAACCGATTATTTACCATTTTATACAATTTTCAAACGCAAAATACAATTATACTATATACGATACAAAGTTCCTTGCGGTAATATTTTACACAAAGTCGTGGTTATTGGAATTAAGTAATGTTAACACCTTTTTTATCATTTCGACGAGTTAGACAGGATTAAATTCCCTTTTTACATCATTGAATCTCGAAACGTTGAACCTACTAAACCGAGACTATCTCGACTTTTCAATATTGCTTCTATTATCGACACATAGCTTAAATCTCTCGCCCCAATATATTAATACGCAAATTACACATTAAACCTGAAATGAAAAAACGTTGAGCGTATGTTTTAAAATATGTTTTTATAACAATATTATGTATTATAACCATAATTTCGTATATCTTACAATAATATATCTAGATGAAATAAATGAACAATTTTATAGAAATTAATGTCTAACTATTAAATTACGATAAATCATACATAAAAGGTGGACTAGATGATAAAGATATATCGATGATTATAACAACGTATCGAACCCAACCAGTAAACGCATCGCCAACCTCATTAACGCTGAACGATTTCCTTATTTTAAAGCTAGGTGATTACATAGAGTTATATAATTCAAATATAACAAACAATTCATTATATATAATCTAGATATTAACGGTTACCGAAAACTCCCGGCTATTCTCCATCAAGTTAAATATTGGATGAAAATTACAAACTATACCATCGATCCGAATGGTATATTATATTACTGAAACCGCTCATTACTACCGAACTAAAAACTACTAATAATGACTTTTTACAATAAATTTACGATTCATCTATTATAAGACATCTAGAGAAAAACGTTTTCTTCTAAATCATTTAATGGAATTATCATTTAAAAAGGATAATCTCTTATATTTAGCAGCTATAGCAAATATACATGCAATGCGTCGATCCAATTCCTTGTAGTACCTTAAGACAAGAACTCCACTGATACTTTCTCATCCTAAAACGTCACTGGGGCCACACTTCGATAGAATTTATAATAAATCGGTATGTTACCCATAACGGCCTGCAGTATTAATAAAATTTTCTCAATCGACTGTTCAAATTCGTTTCATTCAACGAAATATGATTTATAACCACTAAGTTATATCTAAAGCTTCTTTGATATATATAATAATGATTTTACAAAGTCCCCGCATTTATTATTAATATTTACGATTTAGATTAGGTGAACACTTCTTAAATAACCTTATATTTTAAACAAACAACAAAAAACTCTTTTGAATTGTATATTACCCTTAACATTCAATTAACAAATATGATTAGATAAAATAGTCAATTTAGTCAGTCAAACTCTAAATATCGCTCGTTACGCTTTGCAAACTAAGATTTACTTTAGCTGTGAAATATAGGGTTTAAATAACAATATCGATCTAATCGCCTTCAACAAAACTATAAATGTGCCTATAACGGGTACCAACAACGGCTTGGGCAGAAAACGTTACAAATTAAAAACAGGTTGTACAAGGGTATATGGTTACGGCTAACGAAGAATGGGGGTAGAAATGTAACGCGCAACGACAGTATGAGGATGATAGCGGGCCGGCAGCGAATAAATTAGGGCGTTACAGCCTATACGACTTCAATGATAGATTTCTCCTCAGTATGACCAATATCGTGTAAACAAACGAACTTATTTACTAGATTCGAAAAAGTAACCGTAATAATTGACTTACGACCTGTAATATTTTTATTACATTTACAAGCCGGAAATATGATATAAATACCGGCCTAAAGCGTGGTAACAAATTAACGTAACAGGGAAGTTAGCCGGGTAAAATAACAAGCAAAAACGTTTCCTAAACATATCACAAAAGTGGTTAATATACATTACAATTTCTCATAAAAACATTTTTAGGTTCAATTTACTATAAGCTTTTGGACAATCGCGATACTTTTACGCCTTGTCAACACACGCAAAAGCCTCAAACACCCCTAAATTCCATAAGCGATCCATGTAAAACGTAGAAATATCCGAGGCTTACGCAAGGAAAAACCCGTTTTCACCCTCACTATTGTTTAATATTAACAGATGCCATATTATATGGGGGGGCTACAGGAGACTATTAACGACATACCTTATTTAACGGTTAATCGTTGCCCTCAAGAATACTGGCGACAACGTACTTGATATTTACTCCGTAAAAAACGGCGGCTATTCTTCAATACATGGTTGAATAACGGATAAGTCTAAAACAATCTTGAGGAAAATGAGTTATGACTAAAATAAAGACTAATAAAAAATCAAATGAAAATAACATAAAAAAAATATTATATTAATAAAGAAACCTGAACGGGAAAAATACGAATTAAAAAAAGAAAAGAAAATCAAAAAGATTACATACGGTATCAAAAGCCGTTTTATATGCAAAAAGCCCGCAATCAATACGCATATAACTAATTTATAACGTCACACACATTGCATCTAATCGAAGACCGACGCGTATATAACCCAGCTAAAACATTATACGCTTCAAACCATATTATTATACGTACTATACCCGATCCGCGCCCAATCTACACCAAACATAAACACAATCCATACTTAACTTTTAGTTAATAGGATAAAATAAGAGTAAAACTATTTCAAATTAGTATATAATACTATACGCCCTGTACCCAAACCGTATTTAGCTTAGGCACAGTTTATACACATTGTAACAACATATTTTTTCTTATATAGTAGAGGGTATATTATGGACTTAAGCCACTAGCTGTGGAATATACAAATCAAGCAATTCTATACGCAACGAAATATATACATAAAATATCCGTCCTGGACGTGGGTCGTAATTGTTACGTGAAAATGGCTGTCTTTGGCTTGGACGCGATCCAATACCCAGCTCGAACATAATGTGGACGCGGTTCGCAAACGTCACGTAGAAGGGACTGTAATAGACTATACACATAAGTCCTACATAGGGAACCACTACATAAATCTCTAGTTTTTCTTAATACCTCAATTATTAACATCATTTGGTACCTACTTAGCATACATTTATAGGTTTGATGATAACGGTTTAGAAATTATTGCTCATTAACACTTTTGTAATAACCTTTGCTCTGTATACTCGTACTTTTAGAATTCTCTTTATATTGTTACTATACACTAGGTTTTTCGCAATTTGATTATAGGGTATTTTTCAAAAATTACCTACCTTTCTATCAATACTATAGAGATTATAGTGAACTTCGTTTCATTTGCTTAAATGTGCTAAACGAATTTTCTCTAGGTTTATTCTCACTGTTTTTCTCGTTCTTTTGCAAATTTAACCCCAGATTATCAACGTTAGTCTGTAACAATAAAGCGAGAAAACATTTCATCCTAGCTCTATAGTTGACTGTCCAACTTCCTTTATTATTTCAGTTTAGTATTTCAATTTAATTGCTCTAATTTAGTACTTGAACCAAATTTATGTACTATTTAGTAACTTGATATTATATTCAATTACCCCATCGATGAAAGTATGAAGTTATTAAACGCAAAAGAATATTAGCATATTCATATCGTTAATAAAAAAGATGTATAAATGTGAGTTAATTAGTAATTGAAATCGTAAATGAAAAGCGTATGAACTATTATATGAAAGCATTATACTGATTATTTTGAAAAATGTATATACAAATATAGCTATTGACTTAAATAAAATATATTCACCAGTATGGGCTCTAACAACAGTTTCCAAGTAGAAAGTAAATGGTATAATGCTTATGCCCATATAACAAACGCTTTATAGGATTAAGATTACTTTCATGTAGTGTGCATATTGAAAAAAGATTAGTAAATGAGCGATTATTTCAGCATGACGTGGTAAAATATGCTTGTAAAATAAACATCTCTTTGGACGTAAGTATGTAAAAACATAATATAATAAATCATCGATAAACTGGTTTAAGCTCTTAATAACAACTTAAAAAATGATTAACATCTTGTAACGGGGGGTAAAATAAAAAGTAATATTGTAAGCTATATCATAAAGTTAGTTCCGAAACGGATTTAAAGGTTATATATAGTAGAAACACTCTGGCGGAACGCTATATATACAAATAGTATTTGGTTTTTAATCGTGCATTTTATTTGAGACAAGTCTCTTCGCATGAACGATGAAATGAAGTTTTAGCTGTGAAAATCTTGTGATGGGTATATATGGGATATTTCAAAGTTCTAACGTAATAAAATAGAAGGAAAAAACTTGGTACTTCACATCTATAAAATAATTGAAGTAATGGTTGCATAACTTGCAAGAACGTGCATCATTCATGATCCACTAGTGGGGAATTCCATTTTCAACAGTGCTTAATTACATTTTCTTTTAAACGTTTTGAGGTTCGTGTTTTAAGATTTTACATGTATCATAAGATTTCATTGGTAAATTTTAAGCGTCATGAGTAATGTATGGAAATGTCCTTATGAAAGATTTGTTATTTTTTGATATGTTCGCGATGGTTTCTTTTTTGGTTTTGTTGTCTTGATGTAATTTCATAGTAGTTGTGTCATGTGGATTAGGTCTTAGACGTCGACGTAGATAGAAGACAGTGTAGTTGGTTCATAATGAAGAGAAGTATTGGAAGATGATTGGAGGAGAAAAGACTTGTGAGAGTGCACGTTTCGATGTAGGGCATAAGTACTCTACTTTGAGTCGTATACTTCTCCAAGGGCCTCCCAGCACAGGACTGATATCCTGTGCCTATTCCTCATGCTCTATACTATCTATGGTACTACCTACGAGTCGGTTGAAAAATAGGGTTGTTAAATTCTTTATGTCAATATTTGGAAAACTGGTATTTCATTGACTTTGTGACTTTCTAATTCATTTCGGCAAATTTTTAGTACTGGTTGGTCATTCAGGTTGCTATTATCATTGACTAGAGAAGTAGTTGCAATACTAAGGTATGTAACGTATGGTGAAAATAACAAGGGTATTTTCCAGTTTGTAGGAGCTGTTCCATGGCTTTTAGTTGTTTTGATGCGATAATGCTGGTGTGTAGTAATTGCTAGAGTCAATATATATCTCTTGTACCACTTGTTAGGGAGGACATTCATTTCTTATACCTTTTGTTAGTGAGGATAATAATTTTCTTTTGTGTGGTAGGTTCAGATTGACTCAATTGAACTGGCGGTGAGGCTTGACGCAACCAATGTGCAAGGGCAATGCAACGAGACAAGTTGCACTGTATGCGGCAGTGGTTGGAACAAGGAGCTGAATAGAAATATATAATTAATATTGGTTTTTACTGATGACGTGCTAGGTAGATGTATAGGTAGTCCTTGTTCTTTTTTTCCCCATCTCCTTTCATGTGCCACACAATGGTCCCTTCTACTATGTAAGTAGCTTTGCCAAGACCAAGAAGACTTCCCTTCAGCCCAGGGGAGCAGCAGCTGGACCTGTGGCGCCAATGACGGGTTGCAACCGTTGCTGTTTTATCACATCACACAAACGCCGCGTCCATGCCGACAACACACAGTACGGGTACGGGACTGTGACTGCTGCAGGCAACACTGGCGCAGCTGTCAGTGTCAGACTGTCGGTTGCGGGCCGCCAGTGCATAAGTGCATATCGCGTCGAATCTCGTCTTCCACATGTATCCCTGAAAACAAAGGCGACGAGCGACGACATTGCCTGCAGGACTGCAACCATTGTTCGTGAGCATACCAGACCCAAAGGAGCACTTTCACCGGGCAAAGCACGACGACTGGCGTGCGCTCGGCCACGCCACGCCACGCCAGGCCAGTCCGAGCCGTCGTCAGCGATCTAGGCCGCATGGTAACCTTTTGAGCGGGGAGCTTAATTGATGCAAGCCTACTTTTACACTTGGCGGAAGATTGACTAAGTCTCCGACCTCTCCATGGTGCTGTGTACAAAGTACTCTCTCCGTAATAGCATTCCAGGCCGGCAACGCGCAACAGGGGCCGGCCACGAGAGGGCCACCAACAACAGCGCCTCGGCACCTGGACGAGCACCGCGTAGGCGCAGACACAAACGCAGACGCAGCTAAGAGCCAACTCGCAACACCGTCGTAACAAGCCGGAGCTTAGCATTCAAATCATCGACGCCAATGACTCCAAGCGATCGCCAGGTCGCCTCCACCGTCTCCTTTTCCTCCCCCAAAGTCCAAACCACCCTCACACCGCATCCGCATCCGCTTCCGCCGACGCGCCTGCTCCTGCCATCCCCTCCAAGTCTTCCAAGTCCTCGAAACCGAGTTTGAGAAGCGGCCAGTCGCCCGTCACGCCCTCTGCCCTCCTCGGCCCAGCTGCCGGATCCTGCCTCGCCGTCAAGGGCTGCAGGCCACGACTTGGCACTCCCTGCTCGATTTGCGTCGCCGGCGAGACTTTCCAGCCAAAGCTTCAACGTTGCTGCGCGGGACGCGGGATGCACATGTCTATCCAGACTCGGACGAATGAGAAGCTGGCTCGAATCTTTTGCTCGGGTCGACATGTCGAACACAAAGGAAAAAATCGACGCGGCCGGCCCCGACGGCCAATCTATTAATCCCTTCGCCCACTTTGACTCGCGTCCACGCCGACATTCCCAGACGCCTCCACCGTCGCAGGGTCGTCTCCAAGACTTGCACGACTTGTCTCTTTCCCCGCGAAATGTCACCCGGGATTCCCTCTTGGGGAACATGCTCCTGTCCCTCGACCAGTTCAGCATGGGTCAGGTGAATTGTACCCCGAACGGGGGCGAAACCAGAGCCATGTCTGGTGTGGCCCAACCGCCCTCCTACTACACCGACCTGGCCGCCTCACAGGGAGCCCGGGCGTCCAAGCCAATGACGAGCGCGACATCAAGAAGCACCCGCGCCGGATCCGGCAGTCGAACGCACGGCTACTCCTACAGCTCCGACTACGACCCCGCCGACGACTCGAGCCGCGTGTCCGACCACATAGCTCGCCATTGCAGAAGCAACAGTTCCTCCCACGCCCGAGGCCAGTCCAGCCTGGGCAGGATTGACAGCTTGCACGTATACCCCGTCCAGCGAGCTGCCCACGCCACCAGCGGCCAGCGCGTAATGCACACACGAGGCGGGCGTGGCAGCGAAGGCAGTAGTATAGACAGCATGGATGCAGGCGGCTATGCACATGTCACGGGCAGTCAGTGCTGGGCACACACCTCACACGGAGCTGCTATCCCTAAGCGATCCTACAGTCTGGAGCTGGCACGCCGCAACGACGCAATTGGCACGCAACCAGCCGAGCAAGACCCGCAGCAGCAGCCGCAGCAGCAGCAGCAGCAGCAGCAGCAGCAGCAGCGCCAACAGCGCCAACAGCGCCAGCCGCCTTGGCATTTGGATTTTGCAAACTCCCTCTTGAACTCTTCGGACCATGTCGATGATTACTTGGACGATGCCGCCCCGACGCCGACTGTGCCCGCCGGACCCCGCCGCCTCTTGTCCACCATGCCGTCTATGCCCTCGTTTGGCCGATCAGCGCCAATGGTGGAGCCCCTGTCGCCCGTGCGATCCATCCATGTGAAGCACCTCGAGCGCAAGCGAAGCCACAAGTCGACCCGCAGCGTTCACTCGTCGACAAGACTCAACGGGCATGACTGGGAAGCTGCTCCTTCCCCGCCGCCATTGCCGGGATCCTTCGCTACCAAGCACCATCTGGCAGAATCGGCACCGGCGCCACACGTCGGCTATGAGAAAGCCGTTCACCTGGCCGCGCCCGCGCCCACTTCCGCCGTGTCGCATCCAAAAGAAAGACAAGGCTTCTTTCGCCGCATGTTTGGCAGCGCTTCCAGAAGCAGTCCCGACCAGTCTGCATCCAACTCTCCAACCGAGTCGACGTCGAATTCCCTTGCATCCATCGGAAACACCATGAATAGCATCGCGAGCACGTCCGTATCCATCCAGCGCGAGCCACCACGCAACCCATCACCCGTGCAATCCCCCAAGCCGCCCGACAATCCGCCCACGCGCTCGATCGGCTCGGCGCATGGCCTGCAGAAGAAACCGTCGGGCTTCTTCAGGCGGCGCAAAAAGTCCATGACTGTCACGACCCCGCCCTTCGCCATGCCGCCTCCCTTGCCTCCGATGATCTCGCCGTCCGTGCTGCCGGTCTTGAAGCGCCTCGACCTCTTGTCGGCTCCAGTGCCGAGTCCCATCACCAGTCTCCGCAAGGCTATGAATCCTTACCTCATCACGAAATCAACAACATGCTCGACCCTGACGTCGCCACAGGATAGTCTCACCCTGTCGTCCTATCATTCCGCCGTGGAAGAGATCAATCAGGCTGGCGATGGCCATCCTCGAAGCTTCTCGCCCGACTATGAGCCGGGTCCAAGAGCTATTATCCGCTCCGTGCGATCCGAACAACAGCTTAGGAAGGGCAAGAGCCCTGCACCCGACATGCGAAAGCCGCAGACGCCACCGCGGGATGTCTCGAAGCCACTTTGCGACTCCCAGCGCAGTGGCTCGTTCTTGCACGACAACAGCGACAGCGAGGGCAGTCCGAAATGGGTCAGGAAGCAGGCTTTGCAGCCGGCAGATTCTCATCAACCAATCACAACAGATGGCCATGGCCGTGCGGGTTTGGCTCCTACACCGACCGACCTTCCGCTCGCGTCGCCATCGCCTGACACCACGACCACAGACAAACGCCCGGACCGCATCACCCAGGATAGCAATGCGACGTCTCGACCGGGCAGCTTGCGCTTGCCAACCGCAGGGGCCATAACTGACCAGAACGTGGAGCCTCGAGCATCTGCGACCAGCGTCCCAAGTCTGAGCGTGACGGACCCCGACTTGAATTCGACGCCGACGCATCCTCTTGACGAGCCACATGTATTTATAGTTGGCGAGCCGACGGAAGATGACCGGGCGAAGGCACAGAAGATATTCGATGGCAACGAGGAATTTATACCCAAAGACAAAGCTGCAGCCTGGATGGGCGAGGAGGGCCCGGTCAGGCAGCGAACTCTACGGGCGTACATGGACCTATTCAACTTCTCCAACAGGAGTATTGTCACAAGTCTGCGAGACGTTTGCAATCGACTGGTACTTCGCGCCGAGACTCAGCAGGTGGATCGGATCCTGGTGACTTTCTCGCAACGATGGGTTGACTGCAATCCCCACCATGGGTTCAAGTCAACCGGTGAGTTGGATTCTGTGAGGCGAGGAAGTAAGATGGAGATGCTGACCGTCATGCAGATGTTATTCACACAATCTGCTACTCCATCATGCTCCTCAATACCGATTTGCACATGGCCGATATCGAATCGAAAATGACCCGCAGCCAGTTCGTCAAGAACACCATGGGGACTGTGAGACGAGCTGCTGTAGAGTCTGTGCCTGAGTCTTTTGACCGCCCCAGCATTCTACCTGGTAAAGGTGCAGAGGAAGGGCGTGGCTCAGGGGAACACGATCGCCTAAGCTTCCGGAGTTCTTTCATCCGCCTTCCTGGCCGAACAGGATCTGCACTAGGTGATGCCCCGGCCGAGCTCGAAGACTGCGGTCCTTTGGTCAAGGCCCCATTTGACGGGCCTCTCAAGGCCTGGGAGTCTCACATGGAGATCGTTCTCAAGGAGATTTACGCTTCCATCCGAGATGAACGGTTACCTTTGTTTGGCGCAGATCAGGAGTCGGAACAGTCCAACTGCGCTGGGGGCCTGTCTGTTATGAACATGCTGAAGCGCACTCCAAGTGTCCTGAGCAAAGCAGCATCGGAGAACCCATCCACGCGTGGTCGGGGCCCGGACTCCATGCTGGCCGGCAATTCCAGATGGGCATCCAAAAGCCGGTCAAGGCCTCGTGGGTTTGGGAATACAGGCTTCTCGTCGAGCAAGACAAGCTTCGACGATAGCCAGTCTCTATGGAGTCCTGTTGAATCAGTCGCAACATGGAGCCGTGCGTCTTTGGGTAGGACCCACACGTCGATGTCCATGGACTCATTTGGCTCTCGCATGCCCCGCGGCGACTACCAGCAGCCGATTGGGTTTGCGAATGCTTTGAGTCAAGCGATCATCCGTGAAGATTCGCTGGGCTGTGTGCCCACGCTTGGGAGCGACGAGCTGAAGCCGACGCAGTTTCTGGAGGATGAATCACTCGAACTTGCCGGACCACCGTGGGTGAAGGAGGGCATCATCATGCACAAGCACCATCTGGATGGCGTCGACAAGAAAGCCAGAGACCGCAACTGGAGCGAGGTTTTTTGTGTGATCCAGAAGGGCAATGTCAGCATTTTCTCCTTTGCGCCCAACAAGTCCGTTGCCAAACGCGGCCGCAATGCGCCCAAGAAGGGCGGCGTGGCTGGTGGCGTGGTTGGGGGCGGGAACTGGCAAGAGAATGCTACGTCGCTCGGGACCTGGAACCTGCGACTCTGCCTAGCCTCTGCATTGCCACCGCCTGGGTACTCGAAGCAGCGGCCTCATGTGTGGGCCCTGTCTTTGCCGACTGGTGCTGTGCATCTATTTCATGTCGGCACGCCAGAGATCTGCAGCGAGTTCGTCATGACGGCGAATTACTGGGCCGCGAGGCTGAGCACTCATCCTCTCGTGGGCGGGGTGTCCAATGTGGAATATGGCTGGAGCGAAGCGATCATCAACAATTCGCTCATCGTCGCCATCAACGAGAACAGGCCGGCAAATGCGACGGGCCCTGTCGGGCTTCCAACAAGACAGCGCAGCGGGAGTATCGCCATGCGGTCGACCATGCACTCGCGCAGCAGCAGTTTTCGCTCCGTGAGCTCCTTCGATTTCGGCTCGTCCAACCCGCGCCCGGGCACGGGGTTCGGTGAGTCCAGCAAGCTGCCAGGCGATGTCGTCACCGTGGCCGAGTGGAGGGCTCCCACGCAGTCCCTGCGCGTGTCGCAGGCAGCGGAGAAGGAGCAGCGCGAGATTCTCAACAACTATGTCAAGTCCATCGAGGACGACCTGCAGCGGCACAACGCGCTGCGCAGTCCGATGCTGCTCGCCTTCCGGCCGCACGGCGGCAACGCCCTGCGGGCCATGGCCAACTGGGAGCGGAGGAGCGCGTACTTGCTCCGGGAGATCGTCAAGTTCCGCACATACGTGGACGTGCTGCGCGTTGCGGACGCGAGGAAGGGGGAGGTTTACAGGGAGCGCGAGGTTGCCAGACGAGCGGCGAGCGGCGGTCTCGATTGCGATGATACGATGAGCCTCGATGGCGGTGAACAGGATGTGGGGTTCGAGGATGAGGAAAGCGGTGGTGTGGAGGAGGAGGGAGACATGACGCTGAGGCCTTGACCCGCGACGTGGTTCATCATGCCCTCCATGTGAGGGCTTTGCACGCCGTTGATTTGTGCTTCACTCTCCGCGGCTTCGAGCGCGGCGATGATCGTCTTTTCTGTTTTTTTTTTTTCTTCTCTGTTTTTTTTCCTTTTTTTTCCTTTTTTTTTTTTTTTTTTTTTTTTTTTTTGCGCACAATATCTTGATACCCACAAGCTTGCTCGCTTGTCTTGGAACGAATGGGCTGTTGCACGGCTGCTGGATAAGGAGAGCTACGTCGGGGGATTACATTATTCTATCTGCTTTTCTTGTACACATTTTGGGGGTGGGGCTGTGGGTGTTCAGAGGGCGGGGAGCTAGACAGGGTTGGCTTTGGGAGATCTGCATCGTGGTCTAATGAAAACACGATATCAAGCCAGGCCGGGCCCTGTGCGACCGGCTACTGCTCATGTGTGTGTGGAGGTGGAGGCCCGAGATGTGTACTGGCGGATCAATGCTTGTGTCCCACCGCCGGGTATGGGCGGCGGCAGTGTCTCGGGTCAAGTAGCACGTAGCACATCGTGGAGCGCGCGCTATTCGCTCCATGTCTTAGACTTGGCGATGTCTTTCTGCCCCCCCGCACAGGAACAGGCATTCTTCCTCCCAACACCACATACCTTGGCAATAACTGTTGAAGTTTTTGCTGTATCTTTTTAAATTTGACCCATGTTGGGACCACAGTCCATTGCAATGGCTGCAAGTTGATTGCTGGGTGCCCGTTCAATAAAGGGCAGGGGCCGCCAAGCTTCGGACCATACAAATTAGGGTGCAGACCGGCTAGCGGTCTGCCCAACTTAGATCCGACATCCACCACGTAACCATTGTAATACGACCTGTTACTTCGATCACGATTCGAATTCGACAACTCGTTGTAACATCTCAAGTCCCATAAGCAAGACCTACCAACATTGATTAGTGCTTGACGGTGCGTCAAGCACAGATAAGCGAGGTAGAAGAAGAAGCTACTTTCCGGGTACGTTTTCCGTGATTCCGAGGTAGAGGAAATATTTTCGCGAATGGCCCCCTCCCTATTGATTGCGTCAGTTGCCACGGCAACACGTAGAGAAGGCGTTTTGAGTTACGGTTAGTCTTTACGGCGGTTTTAAAAAAGTGGCGACGGTACCACCAGATGAATCAAGATATCTTTGTTGAATTTATCTTAAAAAAGCGTCAAAATCAATCGCTTAAGGTCCCAAAATCATGTAGAAGTAATACTAAGATTGCCAAGTCCCTTGATAAACAGGTCCCAGTCGCTGTTTGATCTTTGAGTTAAACAAACTTCACGCGACAAATCACCGGGTCGGAATCAATACGCCCGTTTTATACGATAAATCGTCACATCGTGATGAATAAGTTGACCGTTAAGTTGTGGCAAATAGGAAATCTGTTGGAATAGCAGTCAATTGCAGTGGATAGCCCACTCCAAAATGTGGCATGGGCTACGCAGTTGCCCATGCAAATTAGTGGGTAGACCGGGTAGCGATCTGCCAAACTGAGAAGGAACCTATCACCACTTTCAATATAACGCACCAATTACTTCGACTAGAGATTCAAATTGACTACGTTGTAATGATAAAAGCCTACAAGCACTGATTAGTGTTAGTGAGGTGAAATATAAATAATCTAGGGAAAAGAAGAAGTTTCTGGCAGTTGCGTTTTGTTTAGGTGAGAGGTAAAGGAAAGGATTTTGTAAAGTGCCCCTTTCAACCTCTGATGGTTTTTGCGGCAGTCAATAGGGAGAACTTCTGAATTACGTTATTTTTGGCGGTAGTTCAAAAGTGACAACAATATCACCAGATCACCAAAATATCTTAATTGTTGAAACAGTAGTAACTGCAGTGCAGCAAGTTAACTTTACTTACAATAAAGTAGACTACACTGACTGCAAGTTGAGTATATTGTTTTGTGGGTCTACTATAAAGTCAAGTACAGTATGCGCCCACTTCGCACTAGAGCACGGGCCAATCAATTTGCTATACAAATTAGTGTGCAGACTGATTAGCAGTCTGCCAAACCTAAAGTAATACATCCACCACTTAACTATACAATAATACTGTTACTTCGACTACGATTCGAATGGATAATATTACAACGTCTAAAGTCATACCAACATTTATTAAACTAATCTCAAAAACTCAAATGTTGAGATTGACCGCCAAAGGTTTAAAGTTTTCGAAGTTTTTCAGCTATGAAGCGATTACTGAAATCAATATAATACTCCAGTTGATAAACACCCAAGTCGCTACCATAAACCACAAACTGTGAAGTCAAAACACCAGACGGCAAATAACCAAACTTATACCTCCTCTTTTAAATGGATTTTTCCCTCTATTACAACATTGCTAATGAAATACGTACCGTTTCAATATCTACTAAGAACGCCAAACTAGAAGCTATCGCCGATGTTGATAAAAAGGAAGTTATTTGAGCCTTCGAAAATACATTCGTTAGTCATTCCGATAACCTTTGGTTTATGAACGTTGACGAGAATACAGCACAAGATCACCTTACTAATGCTATTAGCGGCTTTATATTCACTTGAAATCCATTGAATTTAATTAATGACCTATCACCCTTAAAGAATTCTACAAAAGGTTCAATAATTAGATCTTGAATATGGGAAAAAGGGTGGATTAATATGTTCAGACTAGGTTAAAAACTAAATGGTATAAATGAGAGAATAGCTTCCAATTAAAGAAAAGGGAAGAAGGCATTCAAGTAAACGGCCTTTACGAATACATTATGGATGTCAGCCATTAATAGATACTTAAAAATAAGAATAAAGATATTATTGGTGAAAACATATATTAACGCCCTTACAAGCGTTCGTGTTATAACCCAAGGACCGACTGCAGGTCATGAAACAGGCTAGCGGTCGGCTGCGCTATTAAAAGCCTGATGTCCAACACATTAAGCGGGGAACATCTCTTATGTAAGAACCTAGGGTTAGGGTAAGCTGATGGATCGCTAGGATAGCAAGGCGATCCAAACGATCTAGTACTGAAGATGGTATGAAGGCACAAATATATAAGGCCACGGTCATCACCACATAGATAGTATTTCCTTCACAGCTCTTCAGTTGTCAATCCAAGTATTCAGTCTCAGTATATTCTCAATAGCCTCACGGCTTTTGATCATGACTTACACGGTTGCGATATTGTTTACTCAGCACCTCTACTACCTTCTTGATAAAATAAACCCTCTGACATCTTCTATATACTCACGGGTATTTAGTGTGATAATTACAGTTCGTAAGGTCTTGCTAAAAATTAAACACAAATATTATCCTCAAACCTTTCTACCTAAGAGCACTAATATTCTACTAACTTCAGAAACAATAGAAACTCTATAGATTTGGACACGTAAAATCCTCTACTCTTTTAATCGATAAAGTAAAAACCTTAATGATCCTATTATAGGAATCTTTAATATTATGTAAAACCCAATTAAAAAAAACCTTTGACACCAAAGAAAACCTTACTAAACTTATGGCAATCCTTAACAAGTCCCGCAATACATTGAGTTCCAATAAATTCGTTAGTAATATCACATCTAGCGATAAAGAAAGAGTGGCTTTACGCGCAAGCTTATGGTAGATACAATCACTAGCTTTTTCCTTCTAAAATACGCCGTAGATAAATCACCCTGCCTACCAATACCATTATTTCCGATTTAAAATCCTAGATGCATCTATGTGTAATACAATACATTTCCCTCTCAAGATAAAGCTATAATAGATATAGATTACGATGCGATCACAATCTTTTTAAATATTTATGTCAATAAAGAGAATTATAAAAAGGAACCCTTTACTTTCATAAATATTAAATTGCGATTATTCTTTAAAAGTTTTCGTTAAATAAGGATTGAATGTACAGGTTTCTATTTACTATTTTCTAATATTCATATCAGTTGACATAAGGACTATTACTTTTGTTACTAAACGAATTACTTATCATTTCGCGAAATTTTGGATGGTTCTAAAGGTTACTTCTAATACGAGACCAACCTCATATAATACTATATAAATGAGAATATTATCAAGTCTTGACATGTATTAAAATAAAGAGAATTGGGAAATCAAAACAAATTTCCTTATTTTAATATGAAACATGTATTTATTTTTATTAGCACGTAATGGTAAATAAATGAATTTTAATAACATTACTACAATATCAAGTTTGAGAAGTTGTTACGGAGTATACAAGGTTTACATACGATCTATAGTATCTCAACTTCACATATTGAAAGCTATATCTATTAATCACTTTCCTAGTTTATTATTGTAATTTTGTTAATACCAAATTTAATTCATTTCTTACACCAAATACACTTTATCGACAATGGGACCAACGAAGGAAATCCTGCGTTTGGAGAATATATCGATCGTAAGTATAATAGATTACAAAAAGTAGAGGAATAGATAATCAAATAGCAAAGCGAATAAGGAGGATACCAAGAGTAAACCTCTTGTCAATCTCGTCAATTGATGCAAAACAAAGTTAAACATTTCTGAATATATATCAAATAAGGTTATTAGTTGATATATTATACTATTTCCTAAAATCGATGAAAACAAGTAATGTATTATGCCCAATACTTCTTTTTCTTGCATTTTGAATACGTTAAACATGTTATAAATTTTCAAAGAATACAAGCAAAAGGTCATAATTGACTCCTATAACCACTTGCTGATATAAATATATTGGTTTTCAAGCATAGCAATAATTATCTAATATATCTTTTCTATATTATCTGAGAAATGAAGACTATTATTATCGTCATAAATATAGTAAACATAGGTCTATATATCTGTTTAACATTCGTGATTTATACACAGATTAATTCTTCCAGTTTTTTATATAGGACACCAGGGAGTGCGACACGCAATAGAAGGTTTTTTTTACAACGAGTCATATTACAATGAGATATCGATACACCTATAGAATCTAACTACATACACGCAGGTAAGACTATATTTGGATTGGGTTTTAGAAATGAACTTTCCCTTTTTGAGTTAAAGATTGTAATTATGGTTGGTAGACTTGTGGTTTTCTATATATTATAATAGCGCACGTTTTCTCTTCTATATTAGAATGATATAAAGAACCTTTGTGACAATAATAAAATTCAGATTAACGAACTGTTTTAATATCAAAGTAAAAAGATTCAACTAAATTAGAAATAGGATGCATGAAGTGATTCCTTTGAAAATAAAGGTTATGGTTCTGAATTTCCCATATTCGTGAATTTGATAATTATAACAAAATTAAAATCATCTCGCGATTTATACAATTAACAAAGATTCTATTATCACTAATTATGAAAGTGTTGATTGATATTTTCAGAAGTAGTTGAAAAAAAATATCATTAGTAATAATCGTATTATAAAAAGCCTATTTGGTTTGAGTTTACGCAGGAAAAACCGAACATAAATTTCAAAGTTCATGTTAATATATTTCACTTCAACAGAAAACATGTACCTCACGTTATTGATTCAAAAATGTCGCATTGCGATACTTCGTTTCTGAAATGAAGACAGCAAAAAATATGTGGTTAAATTATGTAATTTGCAGATCGACATATATTTAGAACTTTTAGTCGCATTGATCTATTATGCTGGTACTAAAATTCCTGTAGTAATGTTTTTAGTGGCTCTTAAGTCAATAGTAATCAGTATAAATCAGTGTATATTATGATATATTAAGGTATCTGTACGGCTTAACGGGTATATACGCTTTTTTATGGTTTAAGATATATCCAAGTTGAATATTAGTAGTTTTACAAATTCAGAAGAAAGAAAGTAAATGATAGTAAGAGCTTTCAATGATACTATTTGTTGTGATGAATGGGTGGTAACTTCGTTAGTATTTAGTACGTACCTACGGAAAGTATATGAACCATCATTTTTACCGAATATATACATTATCGATGTAAGACATAGAAAAGTTTGAAAGAAGTGAAGTGAATAATCTATAAAGCGTCTAATCTATAATACGTTTACTACGAAGAACAGATCATTAATAATTAATATGTTTTTTTACTATATTAATGGATAGATTTCACACATAGAAACCAAGGTGCATAAAATAAACCCTATATAGTATTATTCATTACTAATATCAAAGTGTATTTCGACAATGCGAATGGTTTGATTACTTTTTACTTTCTGTAGTTAAAGCCATTTGAAAAAACCTTGAATATTTGAAATATTTAAGTAGAACGAATGAGTAATGATAACCTATACAAACACATCATTAATGAGTTTGAGAAATGAGACGAGGCGAGAAACTTATTAAGATGGAGATATAGAAAAACAACCAGAATAATTATAAGAATTATAAATTAAACGCCTATTTATTAATGTGTAGACTTTCTAAAACGTGAAACTTGATAGCAAATTAATCGTAGAAATACGTCATGAAAGAATTATTTACATAAAGGTTACAACCTTCAAGAATATATACTGAATTGGAATCAATTGCATTTTCACAAGATTTATAGCTTAAATTGAAACATAAGGACAACTTGAAAGATAATGAGAAGATATTGAGCCAAATATACCATTGAAGGAAATCATATTCCATTTATAATCTTCGATAAACATCGAGGAGAAGTCTCTGGTATAGAGTTGTTATAGAGCTATTAATATGTTGTGGCCTATTTATGTGATTAGATATGTAGCGTAGACATGTTTTGAAGTATAGTAGGAGTATCGTAAAAGCGTGGTAATTGTTAGGCTTATATATTTGGAGAATATTAGGGTAGGTATTAACCTGTAATATTACTTTTGGTTTACCGGAATTCGTCGGGATCCATGGAACGTATTGATGTAATATTAAAAGTTATGGTGTCTTTCCATTCAATTCAAAATACCTTAGCGTATTTATAAAAGAAACGAAGTTTCTTCTATTAAATGTGTAAAGCCTTAACGTATTTTGAAAAGCGTCGGCGATTTCATTTTCCGTAAGGGCGTTAACGTCGTTTCATCCTCAAACATAAACTATTCTCCCGTTTCTTAGTTTGAAAAAAAAAATATAACAATAACTTCCTGTCAATAAGTTTCCCCGATTTTATTGAAAATATTCCCTCATCCTCTACCTCCACCTTCCATAACATTTTAAACTTATTTCAATATGATTATTTCTACGGTAATTAAAGTCACGCATAATTGAAGACCCTATTTTAAAAGTTTTCAGTTATATTTATAAATATATTATTACTATTTATGTGATATATTGACTCTTACCATGATAGTGACCCCTATTCCCTTTTATACTTACATTGTATAACGTATAATTCTTTTTTCAGTGTAAGAATTTTATTATCGTTGTTAATATGTTAATAAGTAGCGTAGATATTGTCTTTTAATATTATTTTCGTTTTGTTGATGACACTGCAGGAAGATTGATTTGCATATTTATATATTTGTGTTGAACGCCGGATATAATAAATATTAATAATGAGTTTGTAGATATTATTATATATCCCTATAATTAGTATTACCGTTACTCTTCAGAATGCAATCTTGTAGAGTGCACGATAAATGGTCACGCTGAAAAATACACTCTATCAGAGTGAACGATAACGTGCCTCGATCTAAGCTGGACGTTGACAAATTTTATGGTAAAGTATCATACTTTGCGTGAGAGCTTATAAGCTTTTATTTGAGACGTGAAATATCCGAATGACTCTCCTCCATATAACTATCTATTATTAATACTATTCTATCTTCTACATTTTTTATATTAATGTATAAAACCCAAACCTTACCGATATTAATTAGTAGCCTATGTGGTTGATTACAGATAGATGATGGAAAAAGAGAAGAATTTTAGTTCAATATTTACTACACGATATTAAAATAGTCTCAATCATTCCTTATTTTAATATTATAGTTTATATAAATATACATATATTAGAAAAACTATTAATCTAGGGTATGTTTGAAAATGAAGAATGTAATTCGAAATTAATGATTTAATTAATGCTCTTTAATTACTGATAACCCCATTTCGATATGCATTAGCTCGTTTGTCCTTTAAGATATATCTATATACTTTTCAAAAAGCGTGGCATTACGTATCGACTACGAAAACTATTGAATTTCGGAATCTTTTACCAAAATCCATCTGTAAAAAAACTTCAAAATGTTTTGATAATTCTGTAAAGGCCCAAAAAAACTTTTATTACGCTTTGAAAAACTAAGGAGGAGTTGAATATAATTCCACACTTCGGAAACAGATGGATCTTTTTTTTTAGGCGCGTTGAATATTATAACAAGCCGCAAAATCAATTTTCGAAACGCTTATAAAAATATATACCCAACAATTAAAAAACTTTTCCAAGTATACCGGCATATTTCGTAAACGGTGAATGCAGTATTCGAGGTGTTTATCATAATATTTCAACCCTTATACATTAACTTCACACTTTGAACACCTAGCTTTTTCATGTTGGACCTGTATTCTTCAGCTCATTTGTATTCAATTTCGATATTTTAAATTCATTTTCTATTTATATTTGAACATTATTGCAATGGTATTGCATGCAGTGCAGTATGTCAACTTTACTTGTAGTAAAGTTGACCATACTGCAAGTGTATTGCTTTGTGCAGACTGACCGCATTGGGTGTAAGTCGAGTGCAGTACGCCACGCTTCACACTAGGGCACGGGACAAGCACTTGGCCTTACAAATTACAGTGCAGACCGGCTAGCGGTCTGCCAAACCTAGAACAATACATCCACCATCTGACTACTGCATGTTATGACCCAACATCTGCAGGGCGCACCAGCGGCGGCCCCGCAGCATATAACGAAGGAAATCGGTTGGACACAGCCTCTCGGCAGGCACCAGGGATCCACAACAGACACACCGTACACAAGGGTTAGGGTCAGCATGGTGTGAGACTCGATAGACTCGGTATCGAGCCAGTCGAGCTGCACACCGGGACTCGATGGACTCGACGTCGAGCCAGTCGAGCCTACACTGAAGACGTATGAAGGCGCGGATATATAAGGACACTTTCATTACCAAGATAGATAGTATTTCCTTCATAGCTCTTCAGTTGTCAATCTAAGTATTCAGTCTACCCTGAATAGCCTCACGGCTTCTGATCATCACTCGCACGAATACAGTCTTGATATTGCAACTTTTGTTACCTCTGCTACCTTACTGCTAACATAAACCCTCTGGACACCTTCTACATACTCACGGGTATTTAGTGTGATCATTACACTGCAATACTACTGTTTTTTCGAAGAGGACCATTTGAATCGACAATGTTGCAAAGTTTAAGGCCTACCAACAATTTAGCCTTTATTACGTTTATAAATTTTCTACCACTAGTTTTAAATTCTTCACTAGCTTGTAGTTACATTATATTTGTATTTTTGTTATGCTAGCAATTATTAAACGCTTTATTTGGATCTTCGCGACATATAGTATTTGTATTTGGTACAAGCATTGTACGCTTTTGTATCCAATTCCTTTTCAGAATTGATTCAAATATAATATTCCAAATATATAGGATAATATTATTGAAGCGCCATCATAGAACTTCAATCCTAAACCGTCGAATACATACGTTAGAAACGTGATTTTTCGCTATTAGGCAAAAAAGGCCTAAAGGCTCAGTATATTGGATAATTCCCGAAAAATAATAATCGGATGTTGGCACTGTGTTATACCTTTTATAAATTGGTTTCATAGGTATTAAAATCATATTAACGGAGCGAAAAACTTAATACTCTATGTGGGAAAAAACAGCCGTAAATGAAAGCGTTTTTCAGCTTAAGTTAATTCGAGCAATTATTTAACTGAAAAAATCAGTGCGTATTGTAAGTAAACTTTGTAAAAAGATACTGGTTAACAGAATGTAAAAAAACGAATAATTAATAAAATAAAGAGGAACCCTTAACATAAAAACACTTTATACATGTAAAACATAAAACGCTCCGGAAGACTAATTGCGCCTCGAAAGAGGTAGATATAATATGAGGAATCGACGGAAGAGGTCAAATAATTACGAAGTTTATTTCTGATTCGGGTTCAAAATGTATCCTTGTAAAAAGAAACACTTTGAAATAGAGATATAAACAATACCACTTCTTAAATGTATTAGACTAAATCTATAATCACAACAGAAGCGTGTCAAAAAAAGTGAAGATATTCCTGAAGGAAATATAAACGACTATAAAAGATTACGCGAATATTAAGGCACAATACTTACAAACTAGCACCCACACCGTGACCTTTTACCACACCAGTTTCCTACTAATATAAATAACCAATCAGAATTGACGAATTATTTCAAGTTATGGTACAGAATCAGATATAATAATAACTAAGCTCATACTATTGTCGATCATGACATTTATATAGGGATAAATATTATTGAAATATATAATATTAAAGTTTCCTAATTTTAGTATGGTTTAATCAATATATTAAATGGGTAATCTAAAGAGAGGTATACGTATTACTCAACGTGAGTAAATACGTTTACAGAATGTTACAACGACTTGAAAATGTATTTCAATTCGGCAAACAACCACGAACTTTATAACAAACTTTTAACGGATCATATATAGAAACCCATCAGAAATTAACGAAAGGATGCCGCCAGAATGTTAAAAGAGGTATTTACCACCCTATGAACGAAGTTGAAAAAAAAAGGCGACACTTAAACCAAATTATAAAGGCAACAAACTGTTTATTTAAATATTTATAAATGAATTCCGTAAAAATCCGTATTTTAAACATAAGTTATTTAAATTAAATAAAGTTTTCAAACAATTTTTTCCAAACTCTAAAACGGTGCTTAGGACGTCGATACACATATACAAGAGCTTTGGATCAACGTTTATGACCGGAAAGACTAAGAACGAGGGCCCGAAGCGTACGAAATTTGACCTCGCTAAAACGATTTATCGCCTTTTGAATCGACAATTCAAAATTTATATAAAGTATGAAGATTATGAAAGCCCCATAGACGGCTACAGAGATGATAGGCATTAAAAAGGGAGCCTTGAAAATCGAGGATAAACCGGGTATTAATGAGGGCGTCCCTATAACCAAATACGAAGCTTATGACAAATACTAGTATACTTGAAAAGATTATACGAGGATTTACCGGTTATTGGAAACGTTATATTATAGGAAACAAAGTCTGTTCTTCGCGGATGAACTGTTTGGTATACGAGTATATTCGACTTAAACTATAAATTTAAATTCATTACCTAACCAAATTTTGTAAGTTTAGGCCATTGGTCATTACGTTTAAAGGTTATGTGACTGTGAAAACAGCGGGATGTGTAGTACCTAGCCCGGCCGCGGTTTGGACGTGGTTCGTAGATGTTATGTACGAGGGTATGTAAAGAAACGTACACTACTGTACATATAAGCTCGGTACAAAAGACCTTTAAAGCTTTCTTGAATCTTCCTTAATGACTTGATTATTAATTTGATTTCACACCTACATCATTCACTTTTTTACATCAGATGATAATATATAATTAAGTTTTCCCTTCAAATTTTGAGGGTAAATTCCTTATGTGAAACCAATTGATGCTAAGTATTTATATTTTACGTTATACTTTAACGTTATTTTAATGAATAAGATGTCGGGAGAAATCTGATCGTTCACCTCTATGAATACACTCTTTATCTCTTTAAAACAGATTTTGGTCAATATATCTCGTGTACAAGACATCATAAACTATATATTGTTTACGTTCAAGTCAATATAATAAACCATTCAATCGACTTTCCTATTGGAATTTGACGTTACTTATCTTTTTAGTTTCAACTCTACCTAAATTGTTATTGACATTTAACAATTTAAATCCGATTTAACGATCTTGCCAATTAGTTTTGAAATGTCTAGTAGTAGCCAAAAAGAATATAATCAACCACGATTCGATCAATCTTCTTTTTCTGAAGTAACAACACACTGAATACAAGAATTTCATTGAATATGAATAAAATATTAATTAGGAAAGCCTGACATATTTGTTTTCACGTATATAATTATTACACGACTGCTAGTAAATGAGCTATTACAACATATTATGAGAACGAAATATACTAAGAAATGTTCAATACAAATATGTTTCTCCATTATATTAAGGTAAGTTTTAACAACTCTTATCAGAGGTATCAAGTTTCAATTGATTTGAAAAATTTACTTATCAACTATAAGAATTCATAAATACTGTTTGTAATTTAGTTCGAATCGTTATTAACCCAGGTAAGTGATTTATATTAGCATTTAAGAGTTAAGAACAATTTCCTTCGCTTTCGCATCTTCTCATATATCCGAAGGAGGTTTATTACGATAAACGTTAGCTGTATCAATTATATTGTGAGTTGAATAGAATACCGCGAATTGGCTAACGAATTGAGGTTTTAAAATTCAAAATCGAGTTTAAATAGATGAATATCGGGCTCTATACCAGTACCACGACCGGAGAAAGATATAATTATAATGGGAATCCACGTCGTTTAGATATATTTATTGATAGGCTGCTTTAATCGCGGTTGGTTGTCCGAACAAGATCGCTTAGCATAAGCCCACAACCAAGAACGCCTGGCGACGTGGGTAACGGCGAAGGAGCGCCGGGCCAGGCAGGTTACTAGGCGTTGCTTACACTATAACTCTTTCGAACACTTCTAACGGGGTTGTAAACTCCTCCCAGCTCTTCCTCCGCCGCAGATACATATGATTTAAATTGAACAGGTAAATGTAGGTTTCCCATTGTCAGCGATGGGTAAAGCCTAACTCCTGACCGCAGTCTCGTTCAGGAGTTATTTGACCTTACCAGTGAAGTTGCACGATGGAGTAGAAAGGGGTTAAGTTTTATTGAAACAAATATAATTGTGAACAAGTCCCAAGGTCAACGGTTCGAGCAGATATTATCCGCCTACTAATCGCATCGTGGCTAAAAAGTGATGTTGCGGATGAGCTTTGGAGTATTCTAGGTACTATAAGAGAAGATGAAGAACGAGATATGTCATGGACTTCGGCTATGAGACATACAGTCTGTGTCATGTGGCTGTGCACGATGTTGTGTTCTGTGTATCGTATCATATCTCCGCCCCATATAATGTGCTTGGCGTAATCCTGAACCGTTCTAAATTATTAGTTCTTTTACTCAAATAGTCAAGAAAGTTGACTCGCATCAACTGAAATACCACGCTAACTAGTTTGAGCTTACGTAGTAAGATCATTAAACCTAATACTAAATAAAAGTTAATTTGGCAACGTGTATAACCCATTATAAAGGCGGAAAAAAATAATTGAAACGTTTTTTGTACGGATATACCTTTATTGAAAACGATTCGTAGGAGTAAATGAATTATATGAATATCTAAAATAAGGAAATATACTTACAATTATTTGTATATTTTCAATTCATTTTTTATTTTTACACAGCAAAGGTCTAAATAGCGAAAACTGCGTGATAAACCTGAATATAGCTCCGTATTTACGTTATTTGATTGGTATAGTACTCGATTTCAGGGTAATTTGTTCAATACTAGCGTAATAGAAATTTCGATTTCTGGAAAACGTTAATTAGACGTTTTCGTGACAAAATTTCACGAATTCTAAATGAACCGGATAGTAGAACATAGGGAAGTGTTATTACGTAAAGATATAACGTTCTCACTCAGCTAAGTAAAAGTAAACATACGATTTGTACCTGTAAAGTTGGATATAAAAAATAATAAAATATTATTCGTACTTTCATTAGATAATATAAATCAAATTCAAAAAGGAAGGTTCTAAATACAATGAACTAACCGATTCGGGTTTCGGATAACGTATTCATACCACTTACTCCACAATTTAAACACCTATAGATTTTTCATTAAAATACGTAGAATTAAAACTGTTTACTTAATATAACGTAAATCACGAAATCTACATCAACAATTTATACGTCCGGCTGCAAAAATCCTTTTACGGTTATTACACGCAACAGGTCACTCGAATATAGAAAAGGAATCCTTAAAAATTATAGAAAAGTTTTACTACAAGTAAGGGATACATTTACATGCCACAACCATGTTAAAATTATAACTTTGAAATGATATAAACTGTAACTACAAGATCATTTGGTATATTATGTAACTTGAATAGAAATTTTTCCTTTAAGCTATCGATACCGTTACATTATTTCAAGCTGCGAAATTTATGCGAAACGTTTACTTAATAGGCTACAAAAATACCCTGATCGATTTCACGAAGAATATACATTTCAAACCTCTGAATTAGATCACCCACGATATAAATATAAATTTTGACTCGGCTAAATGGCGAATTAATGTGAATATAGTGGGAAATAAATATAGATAAATACCGGTAATGGCTCTTTAGTGCATGAACAAGTGCGAAAATTACTTCGAACAGTTTATAAAGGCGTATATGGTTTTTTATACAGACCCTGAAGATATAAATACGAAATAATAAATTATTTAAATAACCGTAAATGCCGTAAGTGATACTTTCAAGCCGAATAACCTTATTCCTACACTCCTTTTATTTAACGTTTACCCCAAAATCTACACGGATTCCGTACCATAATCCACGACGGTATAAAGAGAAAATACTATGACGAAGGGTATAATAAATTTACCTTTTCTTCAGGCTATAAATGATATTTCAAAAGAACTATCGACAAAAACCAGCCCAAGGGAATCGGACGTTTTGAACCTAACATTGTAGTCCAAAGTCCTAGTTTGGAAAGCGAAGAAAATATAGACTAGATCTTGGAAAATCAACAGAATAGGAGAATACAGTGTATTTATAAACTGAACTCATAGCAAGAACTTATTTTATTGAACTACAATACGTAAGTACAGAAAGAAAGAGGTAAATAATAAAGCACTAAAAAGGAAATTAAACGAATAATACTAACTATATCATTTCCACAATAGCCTATACAGCCCTCCTACAAAATCTTTATATTCTCTAGATACTTTAAAACCTTTATCATTATACCAAACCGACTATTTTACATTAGTATAGCCGGTACCTCGCAGTCGATAGCTTCTAATTAGTTCGAAAATACAAAAATACTTGAGAATCTTTATCATAAACTCTTTTATCGTTTAAAGAAAGAAGTCAAACATTAAATTAAATAAAATACTCTGTCTTAAAGGTAATATAATAACCTCGAATATCCTTTTAAAGGAATATGCCTACAAAGAAATCTCCATATTAATTCAACAAAGCGTCTTTTACATGAAAAGGTTTCATCTGGCAATTTACGAAGATTATGAAATATTCCTTACCCGATTCATCCACGAGGTAATAGATAAAAATGGGATACTGTGGATATTATTAGTCATCTCTATAGTAAGTCAGCGGCCACGTTGCACATTGCACCTTTAGAAGAGTAGTATGGTAATATCACACTTTATAAGGTATATTCTTATAAAGTGTATAATATCGTGCGACTGCCTAGAAGTGACATTTGAAAAGTTCATAATAGCGTGCCACTACCTAGAAATGAAATTGGCAAAGTACACGGTAAAGTGCAAATACCTAGAAAAGACACTAGCAAAATACATGGCAAAGTGTCACTAGCCGGGTGAGAGGTTATAAGCTCTCACCTGTAGCATGCACTCTCCGGATACTTTGTCTCAATCTTAACTATATTACTGCTTTAATAAACACAATCTTTATGATTACTCTTCTATTTTTTTACTTTCACGTGAGTAGGCAGAAACCCTACCGACACAGATCAGTAGCCAACTCGGTCGACTACAAATAGCCTAGGGGGGGAAAAAACGACCTAAGGTAAATACCCAAAATGGGATGCTGTAGCGGTTCCAACTGTCAGTTATTTAATATTAAGACATATAAAAACTATACGGGATTATGGAAACACGCGGGTACTCCTGTGAAACCCGAAGAGTAAAAAGACTGTAAGATTTCAAGTGAATTTGAAAAGTATAACTTAAGTATGATAGCATTAACTCAGTTAGTATCCTATTAACTAAAAGCCCTGTTACGCTATCCGTCAACTCGTTTTGGCGTTTTAGACGTACCCAAGTATTTCTAAAAAAGCGTTATATAACTTATTAAGCCAAGTAAGCCTAAAACACCAAGTTTCAGAAACCTTCATAGGATAAACCCAATCTGAACATAACATCAGAACTGCTTACGCACTTTAGCAACGGCCAAAACGTAACATCAAAACCACTTACGAACCTCAAAAACCAAATTTTACAACGCTTCAATATTTCCGGTGTACGCGCAAATCAGCTTCCTAACTGTTCGCATACTTTAGGAGAGGACAAAACAAAGTACCTAGACTGTATACATACTTCGGGATCGGCTAGAACGTAATATCTAAACGGGTTAGATGGCACAAACTATTTGGATTTAATGGAAAGAGTGGTCGAAGGAGTCTTCATACACTTATCAATAAGTGTTACAGGAGTTAACCGGTACTCGGGCTTCTATAAAAGGAAGGGTGAATCGTATATTTAGGCGGGTAATTTCAAAAAAAAGAAAGTCAAAATACTTTAACCAAGCTGCGCTATTAAAGGAAAGATTCAAATACAATAGTATTAACTCGACTTGGAGGAAGGAAAAAGATAAAATAGCATTCTAACACACAAATTTACACAGGAAAAGAATCAAAACCAGTACTAAAAGTGCGGTATCAAAAAAGAAAGGTTTAGATAAACAATTCGAGCCACTTTTTTAAGGAAAGAAAGATCTGGATGAACAGTATAGTCCGCGCTTTGAGAATGAAAAAAACCTGGATAAACAGTCCGAAATGTACCATCAAGGGAAGAAAGTGACAGATACGCAGTCTAGGTCACATCATCAAAGGAAGGAAGGCCTGAATACGTCATCCAACACTCAGATTCAAAAAGAAGGGCCGGATACGTAGTCTAGACCGCATTATTAAAAGGAAGAAAGCTCTGATACGATGTCCATCACGTAGCTTCAGGAAAAAGAGCCAGAAATATCATACGCAACTCGACTTTAAGGAATGGAAGCACCGTAATGGCGCTTCAGCACTCGGTCTCAAAAACAGAAAGGGCCACAATGAAATCCTAGGCCTTTCCCTTGAAAAATAGACAGGCACTCTATATAATTCGTTGAAAACAATCCTACGGTAAAACGTTTCGGAAAATTACTTCGGAGTGTTCCCATTAACATATAACGCTCAAAATTTCGTATCGAAAGCTCTCCTAAGAAGTAACGCAATTGTAAAAGTCACGTGAACCAGACAGAAAATCCTCCACTTTACTGGTAAAAAGATAGGGAAAAACAATTTTTCCTTGGACTTATAATATATACCACTGTTATTACTTAATTACGGACCGATTTTATATACTACTGTTATCATTAAATTAAGGATATAAACCACATAACGATTAAACGATTATTACTGGATGTTTAATACAGACCACACTAAAACAACAATATTTTATGCATGTATATTATTAGATATCTTTGTAGTCAATAAGCGGGCACGTTACAGATTTCCTCTTTGTAAGATTGGCACAGTAACTTTCCACTTTTCAAGGTTGATTCCTGAAAAGTGTAGAATAGCATGCCATTGCGTAGAAGTAGTATCTACAAAATAATAAATAAGTAGTGCGAAGCGCGGATATTGCTTTAAATTACTTGATATACGCATTGCTAAGCTATTTTTATTTCTTGAAGAATCTTTCGTAGATAATGAAAATTAAAAGTTAAAAATCGAGATTGAAATTATTTTTCGCAATGGAAAACCGGCCTAAACCAAATTTACACTGTGAAATAACAATATCTATTAAAGCTTAACGAAATAAAAACTGATTACTCGAAAAGTTTCGGCCACTAAAATTTTGGAATGAATAAAGGAATCGATTTTAATATTACTATTGTTAGAATAACAAGTACCTGCAATGCAATAGATCAACTTTACTTACAGTAAAGTTGACTATACTGACTGCAAGTTGAGTGTATTTTTTTGAGTATGCCTTCCGTATTGGCTGTAAGTCATGTTCAATATTTACCCACTTCACACTAGGAAACGGACCAAGAAATTGGCCATACAAATTACTATGCAGACCGGTTAGCAGTCTGCTAAACCTAGAACAATACATCTATCAATTGAACACATAATAATACGGTAACTTTGACTAATAGAATCAAAAACATCATAACGTCTAAAGCTTTACCAATACTGATTAGTGCTTATCAGGTTAAGCAAAGATAATTTAAGTAGAAGAACAGGCTACTTTACGGTCAATTTCTACAGCACAACCAGCCGTTAGGGTAAAGGAAAGATTATTATGAAGGGCTTTTATTAGTATTATAACAGTATATAACTACTGGAAAACATAGAAGACTTTTGGATTGCTTTAGTCCAAAACGGCAATATGAAAGTAAGCGAAGGTATTATAACTTGAAAATACTATGAAATCTTTACGGGTCTTCTTTGAAGAAAAGGGTTGAAATTTTCTGTTAGAAGTCCTAAACTTCGCTTAGTTGGCAAATGGCTAAGTTATTACAACTGCGGGTGCTATTATTGTAGAAATGATTAAGTTTTACAGCCTATAACCTTTAACACTTGATGGTTACCTATAATAACAAACGACCATCTACCTTAATCTCGAAATTAAATATTTGCCCTTACTTTATCCTTTTCATTATTCCTACGCTAATTCATCTGATAAGATGGTTGTTTCTTGCGAAAACACTAAGTCGCGCAGAGAAAATCACATTACGTGATCTAATATCAAGTCGCCAACTCTCTACGCGACTTTATGCCAAAACAATAAGTCGCTTATCCATCAAGTCCCACATAAGCAAGAACTTTAAGATGGAACCACCATAGGAATTGATGAAGGAAATTGAAGCCTTTGAAACTGCCTTTACTAATCACTAAGACGATGATCTTTGGGTGTAGGATGTTGACGAAAACTTAAAAGAAAAGTATCTAACCAACTTCGTCGATTATGAAATCGGTAAAAATAAAGATGGTGGGGATATTGTCCTCGTTTTTCGTAGGTACTGTAATTTCTTTGATGGTTCGACTATAGATATGTGAAAGAAAATATAAAAAGGGGTCAAGTTCAGCTTAAGTAAAGACTTGAGTAACGAAGGATTTAAGTATTAGTATAGGGTGTTATAAAGTTGATTTACGCTTTTTCGACGTAGCTTAGCTTGAGAAATGCCTTTAAAACTTACGATTTAAGTGAAAAGTGTGAACGAACCTTCACGCCTTTATATACGATGTAGGGGACCTTTCCTCTACCTTTAAATAAATTAACTCTTTTTACGGGCTAACGATAATGATCTTATTGACATATTTTTCAGTTTAGCCCCTTAACGTGATAGTGTGGAGTACGCCTTTAACAGAGAAAGAGCGCGTGAAGAAACAGTTATTAATACAGTTAAAATAATTAACTTTGGTGTTCTATACCGGTTAATTAAGTGATATAGTTAAGCCCCTACAACATTTAGGTTCTCTTTGCCCTATAGAATTTAAATTATAATCGTTAAGCTTGTTGAGAGATTTTCTATAGTAGGTTTGCTTACATGCGAAAGCCTACTTTAATCTTTATTATAGGTCTTTACCCTTAGGGTTTAGCGATTGGTAATTACCTACTATACTGTGTTTCGGAGTTTTTTAGGCTTAAACTGCCTAGAAATACTAATGAAAATTAATATGATTATCGAGATCTCTATTTAAGACCTGTTAATATAGTTGATATCAATTATAAGTTTTTTACGGATTTCTTTAAGATTAGGATTGATATAGAGAAGTATGACGGAAAGCTTTATAACCTTATCGATACGAAGATGATGATTTTTTTTGAATTTTGTATTTGGATGGAGGTTCTATTTTCTGGTGTCTATTTACTGTTTTCTGGAATCCTTATGGAACTCGTCTGAGATTAGCATCTGATCTTTTTAACCCAAGTTATTAGGTTTTATCAAGTTTACGATGGTATGAGAAACTATTTGGAGTACGACGTTTTAATTCCCTAATATTATATAGATTGAGTTATCACAAGGTTAACCAAAATAATGGCGAAGACGAAAAACGAAATATTAATGGATATGTTAAACTAGATGTTTGACAAGTTTATGTTGTCTAAGCAAGTTATAGGGAAGGTTTATTTTGGTGAAGCGATATTTCGCGAGCAGGTATGAGTAGTCGTTACGAGCGTTAACGATTTTGAATACGCACTATAACATTTAAATACCATTTACGAAGACTTTTTTTTAAGCTAGTTATGGTCCTTGATTGCAATTGCAATGGCGCGTATACCAAACTCGTTTTGTATATACCCCAAAGTTAGCAATTTCCCTAATGTGAATTCAAAGTCTTTACAGTAGTTAATTACGTTGATTGTAAATACGGTCACAGGCGCCTTTAACGCCTAATATTTAGTTTAACGACCCTACATTTGAAGTAATAGCTACAGTGGCGCTAATAAATATAATACTTCAGCGGAATCGTTAACCGTAAGAATTATTATCGTGATGGTAGTATGAGATATTGAATTTGCAGTAAATTTGGCTATTGGTCATTTCGCTACCTTCTGGAAAAGCAAAATGACAAAAAGATGATGTATTGAATCAAATATACTATTAATTTGGAATAAAATTACTTGGACCAAATATCAGACTTGAAAATTTACTAGGTAATGAACAGTAACTATTGTTTTAAGTAAATAAAGTTATATGAAGATATAGGTTTTGACGCGGCTTAGTAATTAGCTGACTGCGCAGTTTTATATAGTTTAGATGATGAAGACCCATACTTATTCCTTAACCAAGCTCTTAACCCTATATAAACCTTGAACCTGTGTAATCGTTACGTGGACCATACGTTTTAAATTATTATATTAGATATATGGGTAGTAAATTACTTACTATGAGACTTTTTTTAGTAACTAGCACTACGGAGAGAAACCATTAAGGTTACTTTTTTTAATCTTTTCGATATTTTTAAGTCTCAAGTTCGCTTCAGTTTGGGCTAATAACTATCGTTAATAATGATAATGGTAATTTAAACTGTTATTAGATCGATTATGGTTTATATTCTCAAGTTATTTATAGCTTTCTTTCTTTTCTCAAAGGGCATAAAGACCTTATGTATTAACTTTGATGTTCACGCCAACGAGAAGGTTAAAAGCGGCTAGGAGTTTCCTTTTGCTTTTAAGTAGGGGTACTCATGATTTTATTTTTGGGGCTTAGAGGTCGTGGTGCTGAATATTAATGACCTGGAGATACGCTAATTTGACCGATGGTAGAATTACTAGCCGTTAATGGGCTGTATAAAATTATAAATTCCGTAGGGTATGACAATATAGAATACTTGGCCTTAAAAGATATTGAAAATCTTGATTTCCATTTTCAAACGCATTACTTAATTTTCCGAAGATTTCAATTTATATCAAAAGATGATAAAAACTTTAATTATAAGGTTTTTGTTGATGCGTTTTACCTAGATAATATTCCCGGTTTTCACGCCATTGACTCTTTAACTTTTTTTTACGGATTTTAGTTCCTAACGTCATTTTGGATAAAGGATAAATAGAAAACAATAAGGATATTATGGATTAATACGTATTTCAGTTAATATGACGTCGTCGTTTACGACACCGGTACCAAATTTAAATAGGTTGAATTTTAAGAAGCCATTAAAATATTGTGAATTGAGTTTAAATATGTATTTATAGAGTTCTATTGGAGTATTGGGAAGGTTGAGAGGGTATACGCATTGTTTCGCTGAGTTTATAATATCCTTACGTCGGAGATTAGAAGCTTTATGAACTCATAGACACGCCTTTAGATGGCGGTAAAGGGCTTGAACAATATAATGAGCTTCGACAGCCTAGTTTTAACTTTATTGGTATTTGAAGGGTACCTATGCCTGACGAGTGAATTTCCGCTATTAGTATATACTCAAAAGCGAGTTGTGGCCTACGGCGAAGCATTTCATGAATTTTAGAAGGAATCGGTACGCCTTGGGGTTGTTAATGCCGTTAATAATAGGAACGGCCTTATAATAATAGACGTGCTTACTTTGTCATAGTAAAGTGAAGTCTTGATGTAGCGGAAGCTGGGAAATCGGGAGGGTATATACAAACCCTGAAGTATCGTAAACTTTAAAGAAGTTGTTAAATTCATTAACGGCTTTAAACACTTTCGTATTATTCAGGTAAAGCTCTATATTATGACACCTGACGTTAAACACTCTCAATTCAAACAACCGAGTTAATACGGATCTCCTCCATCTATAATCAATAAGCGGATGAAACGTCGGTGGCATAGACAGCCTGTGAAGAAAATAATTATGAAAGAGAAGGAATATATAACGGGACGTATTTATAATACTGTTTAGGTGAGTAGGAAATAAAAAGACAACGAAAACTTGGCATTAAAGCTTAAAGTATGAGGTATTATTAAGATTTTTGACAGACCTTTTAAGGAAAGCCATAGGACTGAGATTGATAGCCTACTAATTCGAAAGGTTATATAATTCGTGTTAAAAGCCGACTTTAACTTTTAAAACCTACATATCACGATTTTGAAGTTGAGGATTATTTACAAAGTTAAGTTTCATAGCTTAAAGATAAGGAAAAAAAAAACTAGAGACTAAATACTTATTTAATAGTTCAAAATTTAGAACATCAACTAACAATTTATAGTTGATTTAGAAGTAAGGTTTTCGGTCAAAATTAAATGTAAGTTTATATTTCATGGCCGAGATATAACGTAAGTATACATGTAGTTAATAATCTATTTATAGCGGTTTATCGTGTTAGAGTTACCATAAGAACTGTGTATTATATACTCTTTAAGAATGGTAATGCATCGTATCAAGTCATTATAAAAATTAGCTAAAGTAGGCGTTTATTAGTTTTTGAATTACCAATCGTACTTTAAATTACGACTCAATATAGACGCTTTTAATATACGCCCCGTATCTGTTGGTAACGTAGGGGAAAAACTTCGGTTTGGTGGGTATACGAATAAACGATACCCTTTTCGTTAGAACGGCTGGTTTCCTAATATCGGAAGAGCAGGCGATTAAAAACTTTAAGTTTTGGAACTATAAGTAGGTTATGATATTGACGAAGGGTAGTGAACGTAACTTTAATGAATTGTTACCCAGTATGTTTAATACTAATATTGGTCTTAGCTTTAGCTAAAAGGGTTTAAAATACTAACTTGGTTTAAAACAACAAGACTAACATGGTTAAGTCGTAAAGTACCTGAAATGGCGTACTCGTAATAGCTATATTGTTACCTTGCGCTAACTGAAAGCCTCTTACGATTGATCCATAGTAGTATAAGTATAACACCTAATTGATAACGAATTTAACGGGCTAAATCATAGGTTTAAATGGTAAATATGAATTTTCGATCGACGAATTTATATGGTCCTAACTAACTTGTCGAGGGCTAAAGTAATGATTTTTACGGACGTGTCTGTTTCAAAAAATATCGACCTACTTTTATAAATCGGTTTTCTAATAACCCTGGTCAATAATAATGAATAGAAGGATTAGTTTAGCATTATCAGCAACCTAATTCATTTGATCTTTTCAAATGTAAAAGTACTACATAAAACATACTGGCTTCAATAGCTAATAGTATGATAGCAAGCTTCGATATAGTTATTGTATTATGAAAAACCCTTAACATCATTATCAGGCAGTTGAAGATTCCTTTTATCCTGGTGGTGATTTTTACCGACTCGAAAAGCCTATCCGAATGATTTTCAAAGCTTGGAATTATTAGATAAAAACGATTAATAATTGATGTGATAAAAACTCGTGAATCCTGTAAAATGGAAGAAATTAGGAGTTCGGTGGATTAATGAGAAGGACAATCCTGCTAATTTCTAAACCAAAGTATCGAAAAATAAGGCCCTTAAAAAGTTTGCGGACAGTAACAGGCTGACTATACATATCGAAGGTTATATTAATAAGTTACCCGGCAAGGCCAAGTTATGTAATGGAGGTCAGAGATGTGTTTGCGAAATGAAAGACCGTTAAGGCATTGATGATAGCGACTTTTGTGACTAACAGGGCTGAAGTGAAGGTTTGCATAAGCCTGTGGCGCAAAAACCTTTTGTAGGAGCTGGTAAACTTCGATCTCGGAGCTATAAAGTAATTAAGAGAAAGTGGGAGTAAATTTAAGTAAGAATCGTTGTAATTCAATGTTAAAATCAATTGGATTTGATAAGAGTTTAATTAGTTAACGAAAGGGTAATTAAACAACAGCTGGAAAAGATTAGTTAGCTTCATTGGCGTATGAGTACAGATTGCAAAGTCGCTAGTATTGGAATAATAAGTACCTGTAATGTAGTAGGTCAATTTTACTTACAGTAAAGTTGACTTTATTGACAGTAAGTTCAGTGTATTGTTTTGAATAAGCCTACTGTATTAGCTTTAAGTCAAGTACAGTAAATTCCCACTTCATATTAGGGTACGTACTAAGTAACTAGCCATAAAGATTACTGCGCAAACTAGCTAGCGGTCTGCAAAACTTAGAACAATACATCCACTACTTCAATACAACATACTACAGTTACTTCGACCAATCGAATCAACAACGTTGCAACGTCCAAAGCCTTGCCAACAACTATAGAGATAACGGTCAGTATAATCATTTTAAAAGTTGATTTGAAACCACTCCGAGTAGCAATTTACATGTACTATTTTTCCCTTTACGAATATATTATTAAATTCGGCGCTACAAGCGAATAACGCCTTATTATTGACACTTTAGTATTACGTCGATGGTACGAACGCCGTAAAATTAACAAAACTAGATAAATTGACGGAAAGTAAAACCCTACAGATACGGTCACCAAAGACACTCCAAATGAAGTATTAAAAACGCTTATATCTAAAACCAATATTTTAGATAACGTTATCAATATAATTTTACAATCTAACTCAAATTAATCTTGTTACATCTCGCAATTATCTCTTCCCTTTGGGATAAGCAATTTACACATATTATAAAGTATTATTACTTTTTCAATTTTCTATATAAAGATTTTGTAACATATCATTACTCTTTATATTTTCCATTTATAACATGAATAATACATTCATAATTTTTACGTTTAACATTTGGTACTTATATTCCGATTTTTTCATTTTATACATCTTTATTTTGATCGAGTTATAAAGATGACGTTGAAACCAGAAAACAAGAAAGATCTCAATTAATCTTTACCCCCCCCCCCCCTGAACAAAAAAAAAAAAAAGGTGGAAACGGGGGCTACGTTATCTTCATTTTCATCTTTATCCTCTCTACCATCGCTGTTGCTATCATCATAGCCATTTCTACAAGCGATACTGCTATCGTCAACGCCACTATCGGCGCCGTCTCTAAAAGGAGGGTCCCTCGCCTTAGGCCATATACTCTTAAATAAGGTCCGTACGTTAGTTCTTCCTTTAAACAACGACGAGCTACAATATCGTCGAACTCGTTTACGAAATATATACACAAAACCGTCCGCCAAGCGGTAATTAACAGTACCGTACCTTTTAGCTATGAAATGGCGCTTGATACTGAATAACCTCGTTTTGTTTTCGGTATTTTTTTTTAAAAAAAAAATGAGCCTCAAATAAATTAGAGAAAACATTGATAGCGATTATTCTAACTCTAATGAAAGTAATAAAGGAGTAGGTAAAAAAAAGTTGAGCCATAGATTTCCTATTGAAATATTAAATATATAATTAACCATATAGAATGTGGAAGCGTAACAAGGCCTCAGCCTACGGCAACAAAACCATCAAAAAGGGGGCGTACCTGTTGCCGGTTCGATCGTAACGGTGGTATCGGAATACACGACTCTAACTTTAACAGGAATCGCCAATAAACTTACCAGCGGTAGGGGACGTAACGTACTGCACGTAGGACATGTTTATTAATGGCCTGTGGATGCGAACATGGGTACACCCCTTTAACATTTTACGTGTTAAAAAAGCTGCGCGGTGTACTATGGCAAGCCGCGTCTCGAAACGTTGGGACCGCTCCGTCGCCTTCAACTAGTCTATATAAACATTAGTATAATATGATTTGAGGAGATGATTATTACCTACCGCGCTACAACTCAGAGATATTAGGCTTTAGACGGAAGGAGATCGCTACAAGTAAAAAGGTCTTCACTTGCGGCTAAAAGGTAAAGTCGATAACTTTGAAAGCCCTTCAATCCTCCTGCTAAAGAATAGGAAAAGAAGCAAAAAGAGAAAAGAAAGGAGGATAAGAGGGGGTAGCGACTGGGTAAGTGGAATATGAAGGGAGAAAAGGAAATAGCGTAATAGCTTGGTCGGCGACACGCGACGTAAAGAAAAAAAAGTCCCGGATAAAAGATATATTACCAGTATTCGAAAGGCTGGTATTCAGGGGCCGTCGGACTAAGAAGGCTGCGGTCTCGTATCAGCGGCGTTAACGAGTTCCGAAGCGCTGTTCCCCACTATTTTTGAGAGATATTTAACTAAAAAACGGTTGAAATATAATATAAGTCAAATAATCATTCTAAATGTATTGAAGGTACTACCTAAAAAGATATTGTATAGACTTATAGATACAAGTATTCTAGAATCTACATGGAGGACTTGATATATAATCAAGTATATCCTCATAAGGATCTCTATCAAGATCGATATTCCTTTACTAGTAAATATTAATTCCCCTATGCTAGTAAATACTAGCCCAGGCAGAATCTTCATGCTAATCTTCCGTCATAGTAAATACTAATCCTAGCAATAGTAAAACAGTAGTTCTGGTTGAGATATATACAACTTCAGTTAATTCATCATCCATTGGTTTTAAGGTATTTAGTTACTTGAAGTCTGTACCAAGTACTGACGGACGCTATTGGTCCTGCTGTTAAGTTGTATTCCGTATAATTATACGTATTGTATATTTTAACACGCTCCTTTAAAAGGTACCGTCCATTTCAAGAGAAAAAAAAAGAGAAATGAAACTAGAGGTAAATGGTAAATTAAAGGAGGTGTAGTCCGGGGGGAAATATTCCGTAGATGTAAAGAGCAAGAAGACCTATATAATCTGATTTCAAATGATAACTTTTCTAGTATCCATTTTGTTAATATCCCAAGTTTACACAAAAACCAATTTGTTATTCCATACCCGCTATACTATAAACTAACTTAAAACACGGAGTTTTAAAAAATATTAAATCAATTTGAACCTGGGTTAAAAAGGATAAACCCTTATATTATTACTTCGTGTTTTACCCTTGGTAATAACTTTGTCAATCTATAAACCAGTTGTCTATGAGTAAAAACCCATTTAATTTATATTGTACTTCGTTTCATTTCTTCCCCTATAAAGTGTTTTTAATGGGTTTAAGTTCGATGTATTGGTAATAATCTAGGTTCCTAGACAACTTGGTAGCTCATTCCTTATCATATTATATCTTAATAATAATCGAAATACGTAGGTTTGTTAACAAGTTCCTTATCTAAATAATATTTGGAGTGATTTTTATTACTGCCACATTTTTAGCATTTACAAATGAACGGAACACTCTGTATCCCCTGTTAAATACTCAGTTGACTGTGTTATTGACGAATTGAATTATGTATTCATTGGTAAATTTCCAGTGGCCTTATCCCATTTCTAGTGAGCATCGAATTAGCCGTTAATTTAAAGTCTTCAGATATTTTTTTTTTTTGTAATCTTAGTTATAGTTTATCGCTTTATGATACGGATTTTCCCAAGGTTCTTCACTGACTATTTATAGTTCTTTATTTCAATATTTTCCAAAGTATATCAAAGCCTAATTATCAATTATGATGTTTTCATATAAATGTTTATGGTAAAAACACTAATTTACTGATATAGAAAAAGTGATTTCCATCTTAGTTTAGCATATCGAATAACCAACAGCCCCTATATGTTACTAAACTTCTTTGTCTGCAAAATATCAGATAATATTTATATGGAAAAGTAGAAATGAGGGATCCGATTGTAATAAGGATATACGCCGGACATCTGCTTAGTTCCACTGGTGTCAAATTAAGTACCTTTAAGATATACGTATATCTTTATGGAATGATCGTTCCTGCGTTTTTGCTCCTTAAGATAAATATTTGTAGGAAGTGTTTTGCATTTCCTAGGTCCTTGTATTAAAAGAAATTTCCAATATTCATTTTGAAATTCTTAATAGCGATTGAGTGAAGGCAAATTATCAAAAAGTAATTAACGTAAGTATATATAATGGATTGATAGCTCTATTTAATGTATATCGCATCATTTGAGCTTAAAATTTCAAATTTAGAGGTATTAAATATTTCCCTTAACTTTTTTGATCATTGTTTGACAGCCTACTTAAGCCAATAAAATGAAGCAAATAGCAAAAAAAGTTGATCAACTGTAAAATCAAACCCACAATATTTTTATTTGGATACTGTAGTAAAAATTCCCTAATAGTTTCTGTGATATCTATCAACACCATATTTTTAAGTTCTCTGTTTAAAAAAGCCGAATCGATGAAGATTCAGTCGATATCTTTTTCATAAAAAGTAAAAAGTATATTAATAATCCTTCGCGTGTAAGATTTTAATACAATAACTAATTGTTAAGGACAATTAACACTATTCCTTTACTTCAATACTCTAATCAGTATCCAGAACTTGTACCTTTCGATTTAAATTCCTAAATTAGTCTTTATTTTGGTAATTTATTTTACAGTTAGGACATGGAATGTACTTCATCTCTTGATAAATTTGAAGAATTTAAGGAATAGTATACTATTACTTTTACTGCAAAGGGTATTTTTACTGTATTTTACACGTGAGACCTCCATACCTTCGTTTGTAGTCAGTAATTTATCTAATTTACTTTTTCAAAGCATAAACCAGATCATGTCTTTATTAGAAATATCATTTTTTGGCAAGTTTTCCAGCAGTTTATTTATTTTTTTCTATACTAATTAACGAATACCCCTTTTTATCTTGGCATTTGATGTAGCCGTTCATATACTAAAAGGGATACCAACCTTAATCGATTTGATGTTTTCCACTCTTATAATTACTTCATGAAATTCTATAATAGTTCTTTTCATAACTATCAAGTAAAAAGTGCTAACGATCTTGATCATCGAATTTCCCTATCGGCATGGTAAATACATCTTAAATATATACTAAAGCTTAGTAATATCAGAAAACAACTAGAATGATATTCCCCTTTCTTCTGTTCAAATAGTTTTTTGACGCTTTACTCATCCTGTAAAGGGTATTTGAACGACAACGGCAAAGTCGAAAATTTAGGCTAACTCAACATTCGGTTTATAAACTCTATATCCCATCATTTTATCGTAGAAATCCTTTTAAAGTGTGATTTACTGGATCCTACTTCTATTGCTAACCGTTCATTTTGATATAATAACGGCTGGTTAAAATAGGTGAAGCTATGAGTAATATATCACTTTTCCAGTAATAGTCCACGTATTTAACTTTTTGAAAATCACTTTACTTAAGCGTACGGAAACGCAGTTTTCTTTGAGTGAATATCGTAAAATGAATGAAAAGTAAAAGAGAAATTGAAAATAAACATTAAATTGATAATTAATACGCTTGTTACCTCCGTCTGGGATTGTAGAATCTAATATATATCAACTACTGTTTATCATTCCATATAGTCAACGGAAAAGGGCTTTTAATCCCTTACCAAAAGATATAATAGCTATGTTATAGGCTTCATAGTCATATTGAATCTTGGCAATTATTAGGATACAGCGTTCGCCCCTTAGCGTAGCAATTGTTTTTGAAAAGATGTTAATGGTCCAAATAAACCCTTCTCTAGTAAGGTACCATATTGGAAACTTAGTCGTTAACGGGTACTTTTGTAAAGTTTGCAAGGGTTATAAATAAGGTCAAAATTATCCATTTCCTAATCTTTTTTTGGTTTATCTTATAACTAAAGTAATTCCTCTACTAACTTTAGGCTGGTATAACTAAATCTGTTATACCAAAGATAAGTATTTATGGATATAGTGAAAGCTAAAACAATTACATTATAATTAAATTGTTACGTGGACTAAAAGATACTATTATCGCTACTTATCGTGTCATATCTTTCCTTAAGTTTAAATTTGACCAACTCCAAGTATCTAACCTCAATCTATAAGCTCAAGAGCTTTGATGAGCTTATTTGGTTTAATATGAATTTAAGATAAAAGAAGCACAAAATCGAGGGTATTTTGATTGTTTCTTTTTTAATTATCCGATATTTGAACAACTCTTTTGTTCACACGCTCAAAAAAACATCCTCTAATTTATAATCCGGGATATTTTTCTCTTTATATTTCGAGAGTTATAAATTCTTTCCCGTTTTGAAAAAAAAAAAAAAATGAAAAATGAAGCCTCATTATCCTCGAAAAATCCGTGAAACCAATGTTTATCAACTGAAAAATGATATAATGCATAAAAAAGCGAAAAGAACTTAAAATTTAACATCAAGTTTTAGGAAATTAAAGTTACACATAGGGACTGTATCACGGTAATACTCGTATCTAATATGTCCCTTAACTAGTTGTTTTAGCGAATTAACGTAAAAAAATAAAATAACGTTAAAAGTAAATACTTCAACATTCAAAATAGATACCTCGAAACGGGTAAACCTGTGTAAGAAACAGCCTCTAATGAGCCAAAACTCGCCAATACAAGTTTCTGTAGAGGGTTTCACGTACTTAATTACTTAATCAATTATATTAATTCTTCAACGTGATAATATTATTAGTAAAGTACGTCTCTTACTTTACCATTTTTCAAAGTAATCGCGCTCGCTTTTTCTTCCTTACTGATAGATTGACCAGAATTATAAGGCCGTACATTCGAATTTCATATTACACAATCCTATGTCGAATAATCTTTGTGAGAACCTATAAAACAATTCTCCTCAAATGAACTAATACGTTCAACAAGGTTAATAGGTAACTTATTTTTTGGTCTTTCTTCAAGCATAGAACTTAAGGTGGTTTTCCCTTCTTAAAAATGGTTTTAATCTTAGAATCCAAATTGTAATTCACGTAGTAATAAAGGAATTGCTTTCCTTAATTTACTTCGGATACAAATTTTTTAGATTGAAAACTCGGGTTAAGTTCAAGTAAAAAACTATATGGAATATTAAATGTCTTTCACCTAGAGGTCTTAATATACTATGATCTTTTTAGTATTTTTAAACGCTGTTACCAAAGTCGCTACGGCTTGATAGTATAAAAAGCGAAAAGAAACAAAGTTTTTGATAACGTTGTTAATGGTAAATCGGTCCAGTGCCTTAATATATGCTAATAAACCTTAATAAGGGATTCTAAAGCTCCTTAATACTCACGATAACTGCTAAAATGTCTGAAGTAATAAAATAGGTAATTATTTCGGAGGCCCGGATTCGTCTACGCATAGTTTTGAAATTATTGGTAAAATTGCAGTTGATAAGCGTTAAAACTGTTACAGTTTGTATTCGTAAAAACTATATTCATCTTAAATTTGAAAATAGCCTCTGAGATTACAGAATAGGTATTACTAATTACATAAAGTCCAATAGCTTATAAGCTAACGTTAATGTTTATAAAATTTAATTTTTTAAAGTCTATTTGTAGTTTTAACTTAGACTTTATAACTTGTCTCCTTTATTCATCGTTACAAAGGGGATTTTGAATTTTTTTCCCTCCTCCTCTTTTACTAGTTGATAGTGCCTATTGTTTTGGCTAGTTCTGGTTTCTTTAGACTACTTACAAGTTTCTTAAAATTAGCTAATAGATTTTCGAATAAGTCGATAGCTAACTTCAGCCTTATTGATTCTAGGGAACTGGAAGTTATAACTCTAGCTTCTACTTCTTTTCATTTAAAATCATTGGTATTAATGGCTTGAATTCTTTACTTAAATTTAGCCCTTTGGTTATCACGAGCTTCATTTATCCCTTTCTTTAACAAAGCTTCAAAATAAAAAGCTTCTAAAGTAACAGGAGCAGCCGTAAAGCGTAGGAATCAAAGAGATAGGTATTTAGCCAGAGTAGAAGGACCGGAAGTAATAACAGTCCTTTGAAAAAGTGGATCATCATCACTGTTACTTCCGTATTAAAGGCCTGGTAGCGAAAACAAGGCGCGTTCTGGGGATTCTAATGGAGCATCCTCAAAGGTATCAAATGATTCAGAAAAAGTGGACATTTAAATCAATGTAACAGGAAGTAACTGATTGAATAAATAATAGAGCACAATCGTACTAATAATGAGTTAAAGTTACTATACAAGAATATATTATATAAGCTTATAAATGAAAGTATTCTAAAATCTACATAGAGGACTTGACATATAATTATGTATATCCTCAAAAAGATTTCGATCAAAATCGATATTCCTTCACTAGCTGATACAAGTATGTACTAGTAAATACTAGCCCAGGCAACATCTCCGTGCTAATCTTCCGTAATAGTCAATACTGGTACTCGAAGTAGTAAAACACTAGTGCCGGTGGAGATATATACAAATACGGTGAATTATTCTTCTTTTGGTATTGAGGTCTTCGGTTACTTGAAGTTTGTACCAAGTACTGTTTGGCTCTGTTGGCCATGCTGTTGATTTGTGTGCCGTGTGACTGTACCTATTGTATATTTCAACAATATGAAAGGTCTAAATAGCTCATTAGGAACGAGTAAATTAAGCATACGAACGCCGAATAGTTAATTGGGGGCGTACCTTAAAGGTCAGGGTGCGTTGTTGAAAAAAGAAAAAAAGAAATTATACCTAGATCGATAACGATACATCTTTTTAAACTTACTTGAGAAACACGTAATATTGACAATTATACATTTATAATTATACTTCTATAGGAATTACCAACTACCCCAACCAACCCTCCACAGCTTACAATCATACCGTTAACAACTAAAATACTATCGCTATCAAAACTACTAATTAAAACCTTAAACAAACTACATAACATCCACTATCATTACTTAAAGACTAACTAAAGGCTCGAACAAATTTTACTACCACTTCAAAACAACTTAATAGTGATTCGAACAAGTTATACTATCACTACTAAATTATTAATACAAAGTATATCAAAATAATATTACCCATATAAATAAATATATATATCCCTATAGTGAGTATAACAGTTAAGCTACATAGTACACTTTTACGAAGTATACAATCACGTATTATACTACAAGATGCACTCTTACAGAGAGTACGATAACGTGTCATTCTACAAGGTATACTCTTTCAGAGTGCATGATAACTTTCCACGCTCTAGGAGAGACGTTGGCAGAGTGTGTGGTAGAGTTTCACGCTCCGAGTAAGTGGTTATAAGCTCTAATATGAATAATTTGGCTTTGAAGATAAACTCTTACGGTACTTAATTATATTATATGTATAAAACATTTGAAATATATTCGAAATACCCAGTTGTATATCAACCTTTTTCGTGATATAGCACTAAATTCATATAAATGTGATTAATATTTATAAGGAGGTTTAGATTTATGTTATAAAATCAGGGCCTATAATGTTATGATAAAACTCCATTAGTTTTTGATGACTACGTACAACAAATTGCTTGAAATTTGGCGATAGGTATAGACGAGAATTTTGAATCATTTGTATTTTCATATTTCACCATGGTTTCGGGAGGTTTGTCGAACAGATTATCGTGGACATTTGAACAGTGTAGTTATGGTAGAGTCAGGACACCCTAGCTGCGAGCTTTCCCACAGGAGTTGGCGCTTACATTATTAATGTCAAGGGTCGCAATATATTTTATTCATGTTATGAACTAGACAATGATAGTAAATATATAGAAAAAAATCTATTTTGTTTCAAAAGAAAAACCAGCTCTAAACAAGAATGGAATTTAGTTTTCTATTAATCATTTTTCTTCAAACAAAAGTTACAAAAAGTGATTAAAACGTTGATTTTAAAAAATGATTTTGTTGTTTAGTATTTAGGAGCCTTTTTTCAATGAAAGGAAGGAGATATTGGTCAGTTTTGTTAATAGCATCAAACCGTCATTAATTAACTTAAAGTCTAAAAAGTTTCTTAAGCCTTAAAGGAAATTACAGGGGTATCCAATAAACAGTTATGAATCAGTATATAAATTTGATGTAGTAATTCCGTTAGAGATTTTCGTAATATAAGGATTTTATATAGTATCATTTTTATAACGGGTTTTGAAGGACTTTGAAGGTTAATTATTGGTTATTATGTTGTGAAAAATGAATTCTTCATCGCTTTTTTAGCGGGAAAACACTAGTATATTATTCTGAGTTCCTTCCAATAAGAGGGTAATGTTTTTGTCTTGACATATTGAGAAGTTTGTCGTGTCTTGGTATTGTGAACAGTACCGATTTATTAATATGATCTTCCCATTTTACAATTGAAATGAATATAAATGACGTGATGAGAATTCGGTTGATTTTTTTTTTGTTTGGTAGTTGCATGGAAGAATAAAACATTTATAATATTTGAACAAATTTGCTTTAGTTATTAGTTCCGGTCTCTGTCTTCGGTGGATACTGGAGTATTTGGAAAGTAGTAAATAAGTGAAATATGGTAAAGTACTCATTCCTACTTATCTATGACTTGTATAAAATAGTATCCTATAGTATACAAGAGAAAATGTCGGTATAAATACGATGTTTTTACTTATCAAGAACGATATTTAAATATGTTATAATTGAAATTAGTCTTATCTAGGTAACGGTAAATATCCGTGTGAATTCGTCGAAAAGTTGAAGTAAAATGGAAATACAATGTGATTTTAATGGTCGGATAGGTTATTTGTTTGTGACGTTTTATTACTATAAGCTTTTGATTATGAACACGTTCATAAAATAATTGGCATTTGAAAGTGAATGTATTACTAATGAGAGGTGAGGGATTATTTACAAAAAAATTACTTTTTTACATTTAAAAGTCGATGAGGTTTCCTATGGAAATAAAGAGAAAATAGGTATTATCTTTGATATCAGGCTATTCAGAATATACTGAGACTGAATACTTAGATTGAAAACTGAAGAGCTATGAAGGAAATACTATCTATATGGTTATGGCCGCATCCTTATATCCTATGGCCTTCATACCATCTTCAGTGCTGAGGCTCACCGGTGCTCACTGAGGCTCACTGAGAGATGTTCCCCGCTTGATATGATGGATTTCAGGCTCTTGGTAGCTCAGCTGCATGCTGGCCTGTTTCCTGACCCGCCAACGTGCTTGGGTCATAACACACGTTTCGTGTAATTTTTTTGCATTTGATGGAAGACAAGTGGATTAGATTGCCGATAATCTTCAATTGATTTTTCTGCCTGTTTTCGTTAACGAAGGTTATTAAAAAGTTGATTTGAGAAGACAATTCGGTATTGTTCATAAAAGACCCGTCCGTAAAGATTATCAACTTAATCTTTAAGAGGTTGATTGACACCATATTTATCCCGCGGTTTAGGTTCCAACTTTGCTTATCCAATCTTTTATTTAGTCTGTTAAAGTCTTTATCCGTTAATATTTTTACATGTGTCGTAATGGTTAAATCATAGAAAGCTTTCGATTGGCATAAGGTAGTAATATAGCTACCCCGTGTACTTTATTCTAAGTACCGTCTAGCTCTGGCTTCGTTGGTCTTGTCGATTGTGCCCAAAATAGCGCCTTAGCTATTTAGCGAAAGTTCAGGCCGTCATTATTACCAAGAATACGGATAAACTATTTATTAAAGTTAAGTTGGTTGTTTTCCATAAGCATCATTAATGGCTTGTAATTTCAAAATTTGTAGTCGTCGATCGCTTTCTGTTTTAATATCATAAAGCTAACCTTTTCAAATAAAACGTTATAGTTAATTTACACGCCTATTATGCCGAAGTCCTTTTTTTATGTTACTAGTAAATACGGATCGTAGATTAAAGATTTTATCGACAGCTGATATTTAAAATGCGATTGATAGGTTAGAAACTAATAAACACCTGTTTCAGCCAATTTATATAGTAGTTTTACACAACGTATTACCGTTTCTAAAGGGTAGCTAACACATAGATTTTATGACAGTTTTAACAGTACAATTCTTTGCATATTTGTTGTTCATTGTATAAAGGATTAAATAATGTTACGGCCATTAATTGTCATCTTATTTTTTGTCTCAACTAAAAAATTCATTGTTAGAGAAACTTTTAAACGTTGGCTAATCTTTTAAATTGTTATTGACTACGTTAAGATTTAGTATTTGCCTTTATTTACGTATTTTTAAGCGATTAGTCATGACCTTTCGTATGAATGCCCCATTTATTTGCCATTAACTTCGTGGATAATCTTAAACTTAAAGATCGTAACGTTCGTGTTTTAAAGGTTAAAGTCGGTTTTCGGCACAAATTGTATAACTCCTTGAGTCAATAGGTCGTTGATTTCAATACTATCGCTTTCCTTAAAAGGTTTAACTAAGGTTTTAATAATCCCTTTTATCTTAAGATTTATTACCAAGTTTTCGTTATCCTTCTTTTTCCTGTTTACCCAAGTAGTATTATAGATACGACCCGGTGTATATTTCTTCTTTTTAACGTTTTCTCTTTTTTTCAGGAGTCGCCCGCGTCGGCAGCGTTTTATCTTCTTGTCAATAACGTATGGATGAGGTTTATATTCGGTCGGTCGTTTTTATTCAAAGGCTTAAGCGTCTTTATTTTCATTCCTTTAATGTAGGGTCTGACATGATTAGTTCAAAAGGATATATAACCGTTAGTAGCTTGAATAATTATTTTAAAGTTTGCGAAACTCAATATATTTTATGGCTCTTTCTATTCGCCCGGCTCCCGTTACGCAAAGACTTCACTTTGTAACGGCAAATAAAGCACGTCGATCATTAAAGAGCTGTTTTTGGTGTTAAGGGTATTATTGATTTGGCGGCGTACCGATTTTCTTCGTAGTTTCCACAAACCTTTATTATCGGCCATAATACGTATTTAAGTACTTGGAGAGGGAGGAGACTTACTTGTCAAACGTAGGTACACCCCAAAACTAAGAGCGTTGATACTAAGCTGTCAGGGAATATAGTATTGCTTAAACATTTTATTACTATTTATAGGCCTGTTTTCGGATTCATAAAGCTTTCTATTTTCAGCGCAAGGAAGTTGTACGCTTGGCGAAGTAGGGCATGTACCCTTTTAACCTTTTTAATGCTTTAATGGGCTTTTATAGGTACCTATTTATACTGGATACCCATTATCTTGGTATCTTCCTGAAACTCTGCCCCCGTAAAGTTGGTACCGGCATTGTGAACAACAACGTTAGGTGGACCCAGGTACGTGTAAATCCATAGCATCCTTAACGTTTGCTACGTATCCTTTTCCTAGAGGGACTTCAGGAACTTAGCTCTGTGAAAAGAGGTTACGAAGTTAACAACGTGAAGAATAGGCTTATTATCTAGTTAAAACACATTAATAATGATCTTGTAATTAAATTCTTTGTAGTCTTTTAGTGTAAACTTAAATCCCCGAGGGACTTGGTGTACTTGAATGTCTTCGACTTAACGAACCTGATGGTCTTTGGCTTGAGGAAGGTTTTCGTCTTCGTTTTTAGCAAGGCCTTCGTCTTCATCTTTAGTAAGATCTTCGTTTTCGTCTTTAGGAGTTTGAAGACAGTTTTTTTGTTTCGCTAGTTTAAAAAAGATCCGTTAATCGCAGAGGAGTCTTTTTAGGTATTTAAATGCCACAGCGAGTAACCTCCTTTTCTAGCTTAGTTTTGACGGTAAATTGGATTATCTCTCATATGTCTGGTGTCCAGTGGTTAAAGAACTCGCGAAAGTCTTGGAAACCGCTGGCGCCGTGACTAAACTCTCCCCCGGCATCAGTTTTAAGAATGTACTTCCTAACGTAGTTAGTTAGGTTAGCTTTAGTTAAGGTCTCGCTAACATCCGTAATCCAGAGTTGTTGGTAATAGTGGTTGACGAAGATTGATCCGAGGTTTTTGATTACTTCTTTTCAGGCAGAGTCGGTAATAGCTTTAAAGTAAGTACTTGTGGTAGCGATCTTGACGTTTTGGTTTGTGTAGAACTTATAGGGCGAGGTGTTTGGTTATTTTGGCAGTCGGGACTTGGTGTTTTGGTGTAGGATTGCGTAGGAACTTGACGATTCGGTGTGGAGTTACGTGACGATGAATTTTCGACGTGACTGGTTGTTTTGGCTTAAAGTAACGAACTTGACAATTAAAGTAATGTAGGGAGTAAAAAAATTAGATTAAGGGCAAAAGTTTGATGTAGATGATAGAGTCGAAGATCGTTGTAGGTAGTAAAGAGTGAAGGTTGTTTGTTGTGGTTGTTGGGCGCAGGAACTTAGTCGTTTTTCTGCAGTAGTAGCACTCATAGTGGAACTAACTTGGCCGTTTTTCAACTTGCCGAACTTTGAGACTTCTGATAGTAAATCTCAACGTCTTTAAAAAGTATTAATAAATATTTCTTGGTGTTTTCAATAGCAATATCGCTGCTAACTTTCAGATTACCGTTGGAAGACTGACAAAACCCAAAATTCTTCTCTTTTTTCCTACTGTTGGAAAACTAGCGCAGTAATAATAGAGTTCATATGAATCTTTCCTCTACTCCAGCGGTCGTTTAACTTAGAGAGTAATCGGAAAGTAGCTTCTGCTTCTACTTAGCTTATCTGTACTTAACCTTGTAGGCAAGCTAAAATCAGTGTTGGTAAGCCTTAGACGTTGCAATGTTGACAATTTGATTGGTCGAAGTAACAGTAGTATTACGTAGTCAAATAGTGGATGTATTGTTCTAGGTTTGGCAGACCGCTAGCTGGTCTGCACTGTAATTTGCATGGCTAATTGCTTGGCCCGTGCCCTAGAGAGAAGTGCAGCGTACTGCACTCGACTTACACCTATTGCGGTATGTCTCCAAAAAGTAATACACCCAACTTCCAGTTCAGTATAGTCAAATTTACTGTAAGTAAAGTTTACCTACTGCACTGCATGTAATACTATTCCAACAAAGCCCATTATTTTCATTTTAAACTTGCCTCTATGTTTTTCAAACTCTTAATTTATAAAGTAACAATAGTGTAAGCTTCACGTCGAAACTTGTATGCTTTTTTTACCCTACAGATACTATATAAGATTTCAAAAGGGACTTATTTCAACGAAATATAAATTTCCTCGACATTATTTGAGAATTTTACCATAATAAAGTTGGTTTCCACATTGTAAAATAATAGATTTCGTGGTTTCAAATCCATATTCATGCACAACGTATGCAACGTTCCTTATATTTCTTTTGAACTGATATGTTCCGAAAATTCAAACCCGTAAAATATTATCATTACGTTAGCTACGTGAAGTATAGGGTTGTTGTCCAAGTAAAATATTCCAACTAAGAGTTCATAGTCAAAGTATAAATCTATTCAAATGTAAACTTAAACTCAATCTGCGTTTGATATTAAATTCGGAACTATTAACAAAGTATTTCTATTCTTTCTATCCTAGATATATTCACATTTCTATGGCCAATTCTTTGAAATAGTTTTCACAACTTGTCGATCTCAAGGTAATTCAAGTTTATTATCATTGACTAATTTTAAACATTGCGAAATTTGCTACTGTAAACTTCGATACTTCAAAGAAAAATCATAAATGTTCTCAATTTAAATTGAATGGGTTTCTTTAAGTGTTTTTTTCAAATAATTTGTTATTTGTAAAGTCAACAAGAAATCCAGGTCTTCAGATATTTTTTGAAGTAGATCGGAAAGAGATCGGGGGATTCCGAGATATGGATCGTAACTGGTCTAACAGTCATTATAACAATCATCTACCCGAATAAGTACTTATATACGTTTTGAATATCACGTATTGCGAATTAACACCGGTTAATTATCGTGTTAGTTCAGTATTAGGCATAATATCTTAAAAAATTATTTAAACATAAAGATTAAAAATAGTTAATGAATATGTTGATCGAGTGTCGTTATTGTCATAATCTTAGTAGGGGATTCAACCTGTCAAGTGATAAAGGAAGATTGGATCGATTAGTTACTACAATGTTTTATCGCAAGTGATTGTATTTTCATGCTTGTAGATTATTTGAAAAAAGTTTGTTTTTATTGTTTTCCTCCATTCATTCAAGGTTTGTAACATCTTTCAAGCATTTAAAATTGAAGTCACACGAGTATTGAGCGTGGTATATTATTTGATTTGCCCAAGGGTTAGTCATATTTTATCTTGTTCATCAGTAGTTTTGATTGATATGCATTTATTACCATGTAGGATTATATAAATCAGGCGATAAATGAGGCTTCCTCCAATTTACGATTTATTTGAAATGCCTTTTTTACATGAGTTGCGATTCAGTATTTTAGTTTAAGGCTTTTTGTTACCCACACTATTTTGTTCTCTAAACTTGAGATCAATGTAATGAATGAGAGCGTAGTTTTTCTCTTTGTATTCCTTAATAATATGAGAAATTTAGGGGAATATTCCGGCTATGTTTGATATCTTTATTATTAAAATCCTAAGTAACAGTCTTCATTTGTTAAATTAACCTTTCAAGATGGCGTTAAGACACTTTAGGATACATTAGAATTTTTTTAAACCCATGATAGCTTAGTGAATCTACCGGCGCAGTATGATTTATTCGGATTTATTATCACTAACCACGTACTAGTAAAATATAAGTATGTTAGGTTTCTTATTAAGATGGTATTTTTTGTTTGAAACATGGTTTTTTGAATATGTGAACTTATTATATGACATTCCATTGTGTATGATATTCAGCTAGGCTAATAAAGTATGTGTACAATTATTTACAACTTTAGTAAACCTTTGTAAACGATACTTAATTCGTTGAGAAGCAAAGATAGCAATTTTCAGCTTCATCAGTAAAGACATAGGGAAGGAAAAAGTGGGGTTTTAGAAATTGAATTTTTAATTCAAGGTCAATATTGAAGAATAGTCGTATTTCCATATCTCAAACATTAAAAAATTTACCGTTATAATTTCTCCTAATGCCATTCATAATTTTGAACAATGTAATCGTTACGTAACTTGTATCTATTGTAGCAATATTCTGTAGAGAACGAGTGTTATTCTTATTATATAGCTTGTTTAGGTCTTTCGATAAGAAGTATAGATGGTATAGATGTTTACTTTTAGTTTAGATTGAATAGGAAAGGTTAGTGGTTATACTAACGGTATGTTCACGTATAAAGCCGTTTTTCTCTGTTGTTATATTTAATTTCATTGGCGATCTAGATGGAATAAAAGTGGTTAAGGTTCCTATCAAAGATCTTGCCACGTTCGGTAAATTTTTGGTTGTTGGTAAGGAACTCTTTGAAGGTATTATTAAAGATTTTTCTTCACCAATCAATAGATTTGAAGACTGGTGCTATGTATGTTGATGGTTTTTTTGGCTTGATTTTTCAAGAAACATACGTATTAAGGTACTTATATAAAGGGTTTTAAGATACTTATTTGGGTTGGATTTTTAGTAGGAATACGCCAACACATATATAGTCATCTAGAAAAACGATTAAGACCTTTTTTGTTGGCGATATATTTACCATTATCCTATCGTTCTCATTAAGGGTTTTCATTTTTGGTCTATTCATAAAAAATATTTTCTCATTTCCTTTTTTTTTTCTTTCCGACTGAATTTTATCATTTGGTCAAATTCCACGCTGGCACTTGAATTACTAGTCCAGAAGAGGTTAACACTAGCATTTATCAAACTTCTTGGATGCTCTTGGCCATTTTTAAGCCTCGTAAGCAGTGATATAGCGAGGATACACCACATATTATAATATTGCCATATTGAATTTTTAGTAGAGCATTCCCCTGTTCCACAGTTGATATTATATATTATTAATTACATATGACCATATAACGCGGTAGCTTTAATTTAGCGTTTCAACATATAATTTGATTGGTTTTACGTAATGTTAACATCAGTTTCGTGCGGTTATGGCCTACGAATATATATCATTTTCAAAATTATAACAACTTAGACGTCGATGTTTTAAAGCGGTTCTTTTACACAATAGTCCCAATCATTTATTTAAGCAGTTTTAGGAAGTTTACAACGCGTTGAAGAGAGAATTAATATCTTGATAAAGGTGGTATGCAGAGTTTACATATGCGCACTTAATAAACAAATTTTAACGTTAGTAATTTGGAATTAAGTTCACAAAAACATAATAAAAACGTACTGGTTACGCTTGTGAGTATAATCTTGTAGTAAAAAGTCGTTATTAGCACTTTTAAGGTATATTAAGTTATATATTTTACCGGTTACAATAAGAAACCTTTTTTTGGGAGGTGATCGCGAATGCACAACATAATTATAATTCCGATATGACGAGTAATTATAATTTGACTCCTGTACTAGTTCTTAATAAGTACCGTATTAGGTTGCCTGACGACGATGATACTTCAAAGACATTTAACATCGACTACAAACATAAATGTTTGTTAAACTATATCAATTGACGTTGTGAAAAACATTTACGATTTAAACAGAAACATATTAGTTTATAAATACAGTTTTCCGGTATTATAACGTCTTTCTTCATATGAGAAGATACGATGATACGTAAATTACATAGCGAAAAGAATTTTCTAGTTTCAAGAGAACAGAATTAAAGTTTTTGTTTCAATAATTGAAAAACAATAATGTTCGTAAATTTAATGAAGGTTTATTACTCCCGTGACAGAGATAGTTGTAATAAAAACCTTAATACTCTGAACGCTTTACTTTATACTTATTATTAGGACTCGAATACAACCCTGGTCTTTATTGTCAGGTCTACGATTTTGAAGTAAAGAGCTCGTAAACGATTTGTTGTTGTTGTTAGGTTTACGATTTTTAAGTATAGCACTCGAAAGGGCTGTTATATTTTCTTTGATATTTAGATGTTTTGTTAAACGAATTTTCTGTTATATACTCAAATTTCATGGTCAACTTCATTAAGTTTGATTAAGTTAGCCATTATACCCTTATTAACGCTTAAAACACTTTCATAATTTCTAATTGATATAACAAATCGATGACGTAGGTTTACTCTATCGACAGATGGTTTCAGGATCTTTATATCCAAATATAATGGATGTTATAGCGGCTTCGGCGTTCATAACAGTTATAACGGTAATAGAGGGAACGTCTGTAGCAACGGTAATGGTGGTAATAATAGTAATAGAGACTATATGAAATGTTTTGACTTTACATTTTCTTGCTATATTTAAGGGAGTTTTATGATGACAGGTATAAATAGTTTACAAGTTGATATTAATTGACGCTCTATTTGGATTGGCCAAGAATATTTTGACGTTGTAAAAATACGGATTATGTTTATGATGCGGTTTAAATAGCAATTTAATCAGAGTTTATTTTTCAAATCACTTCCCAAAACCGTATATATTTATCTTCAAAGTCAATAGAATCTTCTTCATAAATGCTACCAATAACCCTATCTATATTTAGAGATAAAAAGAGAAACTTTAATAAATTATTCTGTATAAGAAGGAATGTGAATTTATAGAGATTGTGCAATTTCATATAAGTTATCAAGCGCTAATCATTTAAAATGTATTTATTTTACATTCTCAACTTTGTTATAGTTTTAATATATATTAGTGATAAGTTTTAAGTGGTTGTTAATCAATAGTCTATCATACTATTGAAATTCTTGTGTGTCATAATTGAATTTCTCCAACTTAATACAATCAACCGGTGTATTATCTTTACCGAACTGGGATCAATTTTATTAATAATTCATCGAAATGTCGCTCTCAACGGATATAAGTATCGTATTTTGGTGTACGTAATTCCCCGTTTAACATACGACGTGATTTTGTGATAGGTATCAATATAGAATGGTCGGATAATTCATGTTATTAAAAACTACATCATATTGATTCGACGAGTAACTTGTTACTTCCTATAATACCTAGGGTTTTTCATTATTCTAAAATCATTCAAGGTGTGAGAGTTATAGTGTTTTATATGATTTCCTGGACAACGCGCAATGATTTAGTCATTATTAGGTAGCTTACTGTTATTTAGTTTGAGAACTTTGATATGGTATAAATTTTATGTGATTTTGTTACCTTTAATTGCTAGCTTACAAATAACATTAATAAATATGCCTAGGTTTATTAAATGAAGTGAGGACATATACGATCGGCATAAGCCCTCATCGGCATTCCATTAAAAAGCATAGAAAATTTCTTTTAAATTGACCTCAGGTGTAGAGGACAAATTTTCAATAATTCATATTTTTGTAGATGTTTAATATAGTGTATTATTCCATGGATTAAAGGTTATAACCTATAATCTATGAATATTTGAACTGTGTGGTTGCTATAAATTGGAACCAGGCAGGTTGAGAGTGTTTCCGCCAGAGTTTGTGCTCAATTGAGCTACAGCAAGGTCGCACTATACTAGTGAGTTTGTGGGCACTACACAGACATTCATCTCTTTTTTAAAAAAAGAAAAACATTTGAATAATCCACTCTTTTTTTACATAAGATTTTATGAATCAATTCACTACTTTTCAAATTGAGAGCGAACTATGAAGTACATTTTAAGAATAATAGTTAACAGCGGCTGATGAAGGTTTTTCAAGGTTTGTTATATGTAATATTATACGAAATTTTTGTGATACTCATAAAGATTTTAACGGAGTTACTAAGCTAAAGTTATATTTATGCTAATATCTCTTTAATGTACACTGCGGTATCTTTTGTCAACAATTCGAATACGGATGCCCAATCTTTTATTAATCACTGGCGGCTTCACGTTATCATAAGTGCCAACTGATACCCATTCGCTTAAACTGAGGTGCTGTTCACTATTATCGTATTCGTTAATTGGTTCACTAAACTTGACTTCTAGGTTATTGTTGGATAGCTCAGAGAGTAGAAACTAATGGTACAATGAAACAACTATTGTAGTTATTAAATTTATATAAATTCAATAGTATTGCATATTGCGTAGTATTGAATATATAAGATTTCGTAAAAGAAGAAGTCTAAGTTTGGTCTGCAGGGAGAAACAAATAAGAAAGTTTTAGTATATACACTTGAGCACAAACCAGAGTTTAAAGAGATACTTGGTTAATTACATTAACCCCCTATATGAGTATAATGAATCCTGGGTAATAAAAATAATATTGTCCTTATTGTTATTGATAGCGTTACGATACCTTTCCTAAGGGATACCGTATAGTTAGAAATAACGTAAGTTCATAATTATGCTAAAGGTTTTGTTATCTATTAGGACTTTTTAAAAGATGAGCTTATAAATTTTATACCCTATTGAAAAGCTATATAACGAAATGTTTCTCCTTCTACTTCATATTCTAAATACCCTTTTCAAATTGTTCGTTCCGTTTCTAAAGTTAACTTCATAATTTATTACGATGTTTATTAATTACTTGGTAAAAGATTTAGTATTAAGTATTTTTTGTAGTGGCGCGACACTGGTTAATGCGGCGGTTAGCGACCTTTTTAGGCTTTTTACACTGATTTAACAATTAGCTTTAAATTTCTTACGTTATATAAAGTTACACCTTTTATTACGGCTAATACGATGGCGTCGCAGTGGATGGTATAGAGGTGGTGTGGAGGCTGATGCGGCGATATGGCGGCGACTTGATGGCTCAAATGGCAATATACCTGGTACGACTATAGTACAACGACGACGCGGCGGTGGTTGATACGGCAACTGG